>JANTFA010033006.1:0-15582 GCA_026413405.1 Phytosciara flavipes | reverse complement strand
ATATCCTGCGCGTAGATATACCGAATAAATTTCCAGAATTTCTAATTTAATTTGCTTGTTTACGCTTAGAGACTCCACTAACAGCCTTTTACAGTTATTGAAATATTCAGTCTCGACCATCGATATAAGAAAGCCTAGATATGCAATGTCAACCAGCAGTTTGAAAAAAAATCTGCTTGACGCCGTCGTTTCAGTATAAGAAGCGCTAAATTCAAACTTATTTTGTTCGTATGAAACGTATGTAACATGACATGACGTCCGTTTCATTTTTGTGTAGCTGTGTGCGTGATATGTTAGCGCTGGTATGTTGTTAGACATTGCAATCCTCTGGCTTGGACCAACGGCTAAGTAAGACTTCCTTAGTTAGTTGCATTATCAATATCTCACTCGAATGCACATCCGTGTGCGTACATGAATGCAGCCATCAAGCACACAGTAACCACACAAATTATGAAGTTTAAGTGAGCTTTAGAACTCTATCAATGCGCTATATGCTCGCTAGAAAAGCTGCATGTGGCTGACACGGAAGTCTTTCATTTTGGATCAATTTGAAAGATTTTGCTGAAGTCTATTACACGCAACCACTGAGCCAACCCTGAGCCATACGCCATTTTGGTTCACTACATCAATGGCGAAATCTATGACTCTCTTTTAACATGAAAGCAAGGGGTAAGCCACTTCTGGGATTTTTTGAGGTTATGGTTATTTGGGAGTATTGTGGTATTATTTTGAAGTGGAAACCCCCGCTCATGAAAGTCCATAACACGAATTGGAAGAAGCGTCCGAAAATTGTATTTTGTATGCTTTACACTCGGTTTATTTATAAAAGTTGTCCAAAAATCGATTACTCAAAAATCAAACGCAATGATCAATATTTATTGTAACAGGCAAAAGTTGTTTCTGTTGTTCCAAAAATTTGTTAATGGGGATTGTGAATATTCAAATCTAATTGGGGTTTACAAAAGATTGGAACAGTCATGTAAATATTTTAATCGTGCTTCGTGCGGGGTAATAAGTTTTCTCAAATCTTTTTTTTCATGAAAAGTTTTTTTTTCTTTTTGGTTTTTTTTTCTTCAAATAATTGAGTTCGGGTTGGTATATAATCTGTTTCTAATTTTTATAAAATATTTTATTGTTTTAGATTTAAAGTTTAAGTTTTAAAAAATATCAATGGTTTGGGTAGGGTTAGTTTATTGAACGGATTTTTTTTCTGGTACTCTCCAAAAAGAACAAAGGTGAAACAATAAATTCAACGCAAAATTGTGAAAGAAATGAAAACAAAGTTTTTCACCAACAGAAATGTAAGAAAATCATGAGGAAAAGTGAATCCTTATTGTTTTGTTAGAGTTTGCGGAATCAGAGTGGGACTTCTTTGTTGAATTACACAATTCACACCCTAAGTTCGCTGCAGATTCAAAACGAAACGCAAAAATGTTTGTTTTGACGCACAGTTCCTCTATGGCTGTAGGGTTGAATCGACAAAAAAATGTGAAAATTCAAATATTTTTGGCGCACTTACGGCGTGAATTTACATATCTGCCTTCACTGTCACTACACTCGTGCAGTTTACAGTAGAGTAAGCGAACTTTAACTCGCACGATATAAATAGGACTATTTACGCAAAACGAACCGAAAAACGTCATCTCGTATATCGGTGTAGTAAACAAAGTCGTCGATTTGGTCTAGAGCCGTTTACTCCAACCCTCATTCCATCTGGATCCGAGATACTTTTTTACAGTTTTAGTGGCATACATATCATGATTCCATCTGGTGTCGTGAATGAGCACTCTGTATGAATCGTAAAGACAAAGCGACTCTGCCTACTCAAGAAAGAAAATTGTGAAATTCGCTTTTGACTAAACAACCAAAAAGCACACTTGTGTTTCATTGAATCTTCCGTGGGCATGTTCCCTCAGAAATATCATCATCGATCTGATGCAATTTCTAAATAATCGATACAAACGAATTATCAATCGATGTTAATCGATTAGGTAGCATTCATTCCTTGCCACGCCAAAATGTATGGAAACAATTTAGAAAATGTATGGAGCGTATGCTTTTGTCAGACGCCCTCCCCACTTTAAATCGTAATTTGTGAATGGCCCCTTATCCGTCGAAATAATGGATTTATCAGCCAGTATTAGTCGATTATCGATTAATATCGATTGAATGATTTGTCAACATGGCTAAAGGCTCGGATCTCCGGGTATTCGAAATATCGTGCGGCTAGACCACAAATCCGTTCACTTTTTTCGTTGAAACGCTTTGATCTTGCTAAGATTCATCGTAGTTTCAAAAACGAACTAGCATCTAGCTGATGCGGTCTTGTAATAGCCACACTTCCGTGAGAACACGACGCAACAAATCTGTTGTGAGATACTCTCTAATCAACAGAATAAAAAACAAATTTGTTGAGTTGTCAATCGTAGCTTCCGAAGAGGTAAAAAGCAAAACCGTCGTCGTACCATGTTTCTATTGTTTTCGTGCGAGCAAACTATTAATTTTGCATCGTTTATCGGGTTCAAGTGACAGCCTGACTACAATGCCTCTTATGAACCATCATCAATAATCATCAATGTACGATTGGATATTTGATGAGGTGTACAGTTTGTCTGAATTGTGTCGCATGAAAGGCTAGTAGAAAGACCAAGTCCAACTGGAATGGTCATGGGAATACATGTTATTGAGTGCGTAAGCTCATCATTGTGATACAGGGCGAATGTACCAGTTCTCGAACATAATATGAGTCACCGAACACCAATTGTTCTTTCATTCATAAACAATACGCGTCCGACGACTCATTAATGTCCGAGCGTGATATATATGGCAGAAACTGTTTGAAGGGTTGAGAGTCACAGGTTGCTTCAGTAGCTTAAACTGAAAGCTGTCCCTGATAATTACAGTTAGTGAACTTGAAACAGCATTGGTATTAAAGAGGAAATGGATCGGCGCGGCGCTCAGTATTTTAACATAAAACAGAGAAAATTATGAGAATAAAATTGGTCAACCAAACAATCAAAGCAAATGAGAAATTACAAAATTATAAACGAAAAAAAAAAATGAACTGAACCGTTCGACTCACTCACGACTCACAGTGCATTTCATCCGAATCGTCACCAGGTCCACAGTTTTTCACCTTATCACATCTTAGCTTTTCAGCTATGCAAAAGCCAGATGTTTCACATTGGAATAAAAAAGACGATTCACAGTGATGTGTTATCGAGGATGGCGGTCCCGGTTGAATGTCCTGTACAGCCGTCCACACCACTCGGAAGCCCTGTGTGTAACAAACCAAAAAAAAAAATTGAGAAAACAGTGATTCACAACATTCATCACTCTCTTACCGGTGCACCTAATCGATTTGTTTGTGTGAGAAGGGGGAAATATGAAAGAAATTTTCAAATTCAAAAACTCTCTTGACAAATTGCCTTCTATTGCGAAAATGTACCTATGGTCTTGTCGGTAGTAGTGAAACTTATTCTAGAAGACTGTCCAATGGACACATAGTGCCAATTAAGACCAGCAGCTTTTTCGCCACACAATTCGAATGGAGCTTGTTCTGTATCTGGAGCCGTCCATACACGTAACACTGCAGCTGGACATCCTCGACCTAATCGAATCCAATGTCGATGTTTAGTATTTCCATTTTCGAATTTTCGATTTCGTTTTTCTAACTTACCTTCCGGATCACCTTCGACGTGGAAGAACTCAAAATGCATCAGTATTTTGTAGCCATTTCGAGCACTCAAATACCAGTTACATGCTCGAGATGCCAGACCTTTACCAGGACCGTCGTATTTAGCCGGGTAGTTTGGTGACCTAGATGTAAAATGAATTAATTACGCGTCACCACTGAACAACCATCAGATGGAAAAACGGTTGCTCTGCACTTACATAATAACACCCGATTCTTGACCGGAAAAATTCCCTCCACAATCACCAAACACCGACTTCGCTACTTCGAATATGTAACGAGCCTTAAAACCACTGGCTACACTCTCCTGGTCAGTGTGCAACAGAATTCGTATACCAACTGCCCCACGTGGACTTTCGACTGGTCCCGGTGCCGTCAAACCACAATATCGACCAAGGAATCGTTCACTGCCGTCACGGAATATAACATACATTTCCAGCCAATCTTCCAAACATACGGTCAACCTGTGAGCGAAATAGGTAAATTATAGGGGGAAAGTGAGATGAACAAAAAAGATTTTTCTAACTCACCCGTACGCACCACCCGTAGTATTTGCATTATCTGCCTTTATTTTGAAGTGATCGAAAACGATGGTCACTTGTTCGTTCGGTGTTGCCATGAACATGTACGAACAATTCGTTTCGGATGGGTAATTCGATGGATATCTTGGACTGTTAAATTCACCTTTCTTTCGTGACGTACTGCGGTACGTGAACGAACATGAGCCGTCAGGAGCAGCGGTTCCTGGTATTTTGTATTCGGTTTCGAATGTGTATTTGGCCTGTACGATAAATGGCGGGATTAAAAAATACACTGACGAAATTCGCACTGTCGATTTATTCACCTTAAAACCCCTGGCTTGCAGCTCCCCCGAACTAAAAACCATTGCCAGCCGAGGTCCGTCGCTCACAACTGCTGCCGGTAGGTCGTAGCCGCACAGTTCATAATCGAATTTGTCGTATGCATCTTGTGTCTCTTGGCCTTTTAGGAAGATTTTCAGATAGCCATCGGTACAATTTGTTCTGTAAATAGTTTGGCATTGTAAAACAGATTCGATATCCGTTGGGGGTAAAAGCAATTCTCACTCTTTATCTTTGTCTTTGTGTTCGCCTTTTTGTATCTCAAACATTTGAAATTCTAAACGTACTCTTTCTAAATGTTGAGCATCTTGCATACCATAAACGAAGTACCTGACAATTGAAATGGATTGATTTTATATATATACATCGACCTGGCAAGAACATTCTTTTTTAATCGAATGATGGAGGCACTAAAACAATTTGTCTGCAAACATTATACTGTCGCATGTTATACGTGCTTTACATTGTCGAGAAATTACTATAAATACATCACTGCAAGTTCTACCCAATTGTAGTTCATCAGCTGGCAAATGACATGATTGTAAATCACAAAATACAGGAGCCACAGAACATTGTACACATCCAAACATTATGTGGCAGGCTGAAATATGGGTCAAATTGGAGAAATGGCCGCTCCCGGCACATTTCACACATTTTCATTTATACTGGCGAAACCTGAAGAGACAGAAAACGATTTGGCTTCTCAGATTTCGACGACCCCCAATCACCAATGTACAGTTAACTCAACTCGTTTCTGGAATAACGACGACCATCACCGTGAGTTCATTACCGAATGACTCGGCCAACAAGATTAATTATTTCGTTTCGCGAATGACTAATCTTTCGTTCTTGTCCCGCCAATGACTTCCAGTCCTCGTTGACTTGTCAGCGACTTTGTGACACTACACACTTCCAATCGTCTGCGACTTGCAGCTGACCAATCTTAACGTCGGTGGCCATTTTTCTTCGTTCGTTGACGGACTAACACATGACTTCATCCAATGATGTTCACTTATTAATCTTCTTACGTACTGTCATCTGTTCGAGTTGAGCTTACGTACACCGATTGCCATTATTCCAGGTTGGACTTACGTACGCTCTACAATATTGCCATCGTTTGAGTTGAGCTTACGTACTCCGACTGCCATCGAATTTAGTTAGCCATCACTTCGCAATTGAATCTTCTCGACGGGGCCTACATGGTAGGAATTTTTTACTCTCTCAATTCGTTATTGTTTTGGCTCAATTGCATTTTAAATTCAAACGTTAACCGGGCAAGATCCCTTCAATTCACAGTTTTTATTTGAAGTGCATTTGAACCAAATTGATCGGACAGCATAAAATTCCTAACACTGAGAGCGGCAACTTTTCGAAATTGACCCATATTTCAGCATGACACCCGAACTTGTATTTGTCGGTGAGTCGAACTCTATAGAAAATTGATTTCGTTAGCTCCAGATTCAGACATAGATTTGGATACATAATGTTCTGTGGCTCCTTGACTATGTGTAGCATAATACAAATAGGCTTGCTTGCTTGTT
This sequence comes from Phytosciara flavipes, assembly GCA_026413405.1. Lineage (NCBI taxonomy): Eukaryota > Metazoa > Arthropoda > Insecta > Diptera > Sciaridae > Phytosciara > Phytosciara flavipes. The sequence continues at coordinate 9,487 of JANTFA010033006.1, read as the reverse complement.
GTTTAATACGCCTCCATTTGGTTATATAAGTTGACCGTATTTCTATTCTTCCCTCAGACAGAGAGAAAGAGATAGAAATAATGTCACATTTCTGTTTTTCTATTGTACACTATCAACAACCGAAAAGTTGTATTGTGTCGCGGACATAGGATTATTGGCCTCTTAAAAAAAATATTTTTTGTTGCTTCCTTACCTGCATACAGTTTTTGGCAAGTACGGATAAGGATAATTGGGTGAATACACCAAACCACTGGATTCCTTTTTCGATAAAATTTTCTGATCGCATTCAGAACCTCGTATATGCATTCCATTGTTTTCACCTAAAAACACACAATTTCCATTTAAAAGAGACTTTCGATTGAATTTCTAAATGACAGACTGTATTTACTCACGTATAAAATCTAACTTAACAAAACCCTCACTAAATTCATAAATTCCTTTGAAGCCACGATTCTGTGTGTGCGCTGTCCTTTGTAACGTAAAGAAATGTACTAAAAGGCTTGATTCACTTGAATAGAGTACGAGATTCCTTTGTTGACCGCAATATGTGCCGATTAGTGCGGATGTATTGTCCGGACCATCATATACTTTAACAAAATCAAATGGGCAACTGGGGAGGAGAAGAATTTTCGTTTCATTGTCAATTGAATACTACAACCAGCTCGTGGTAGTAAATTGTTACGTAAACGCAACTGCATTAGAAGCCAATTTTCATTTCGAAATCATTTCAAAAATGTTCATCACAACAAAGTTGCCATCGCAACAGATAACGAGCATTCCGGACAGCTAGTTTTGAGGACCACATTTTATAGGAAATGGATGGAATCCGAGAGATCAACATAATTCGATGCAAATGCTTCGAAAAGAATTTGAATTTAAAATTCATTTCGCAATCAATTTTCCCATCCACTACCAGTCATATCCTACTTGAATAGAAGCATTGTAACTTGAAGCGACTGTGTTAACTCAAGTCTTATCTCTGTTCAAAAGCGACAAACAGACAGAGTAGAGATGATACCTCTAACAGAATGGTATAGAATATTGATTTCTTTTAGTTGAATGAATTTTTGAGTCTTCTTATTACATTTTACAGTCAGCTGGTAAGTTTTCTTATCGTTAAAATTTGATTATTAAATTGACTTTACCCGGGAAGCGGGTTGAGGGGGAGGAAACGGCAAAATCAACATCAACATCTCCCGTATAATGAAAAGAGAGTTTCAATTTCATAGCATTAGATGCGCTACAGTGATTATTTAACGTTCACCTTAAAATATGGCGCGCCTGGTTATCGATATTATCCATCCAATTAATTTCTTAGTTAAAACGCAAAACTAAAAATCATTGCACTACTGGTGAGATGTGCACGTCGTTTAGAGGAAATTATAATTGAGAGGATCAGAATTTTTGTTGTTGACAATAATAAACTTAATCGGAGGTGTGAGTCGGAGGTGTTATATAAAATGTAGGCTACGGGATTTTACATATATTTCATTCCCTTGACTGCAAGTTAGGGTTTTACAGCAGAATGGAGTCGTACATAAATAACGTCACGCTTTTTCAGTGCTGTCACTAGTAAATCGTCAAGTATGCACTTTCTTGAGTCATTGGTGTCTCATTTACTACACGAATAATTCTCCATTGACTTACAAAAGTGGAATGCCGAATTATTAGTGATTTTAATCTGATGACATCACTGAAAAAGCGTGACATCAATTATGTACGACCCCGAAATACTCAAAATGTCCGTAGCAAATAATGAGAAAAACTTTAACTAAAATGTCTGTAGCACAATTTCTTGGCCGCATGTTAACTTGAGTAATAATTCTCAACCAATTTCAACAATTGCTTTGAATTGAAGCGGAAAGTTATTCCTTAAGTTAGAGGTTTATGACACTGTGACTCGATAGCGTAGTGGTTAACTCGTCCTACACGAGTGATTTTTCCACTGCGAGAGTTCGAATCTCAACCGCGTCACAAAAAAAATCGATTGGCGGACGTAGCCACAAGCCACAACTGGTTCGGTAGTTGAAGGAAGAACCGAGGGGCCACGCGCTCTGATTAACCAATGAATAGCCCGGTCAATGTCGTCGGCTCGTTACTAATCGCGATATCTTAGTAAAATAAGGTGGTTAATCCGTGTCATTGAATTAGAAGGTGAAGAATGCCGATGAACGAACTTTACTAGTTCCATCATAGTAAGTTCAGTGCGTGAAATCCGTTTATTTTAAAATGAATTTGTTTGCTACTTTCGCGCCAAAAAGGTTCTCGTAAAGGTTGTCAACCACAAAACTGAAAATCATATTTTTTTACTGTCATGACATTTTTATTGGAATCAATGTTGCATTGAATTCTACTTAAATGATTTCGGATCATGTAGGCCTAAATTTCTTGTACCAATTTCTTTTCATTCTGATTAAACAATCCGTTGTGTATAGACTTGTATTGTGTCTCAATTAAAATACGTTTTCTGCCAACAATTTTATGTTGGAACACATTTTGAAAATGAATTACAAAATTGCGTTCATCGGCATTCCTCACCTGCTAATTCAATGATCCTTGTTAATCACACCGATTATACGTAGATTAATTTTTTGGTTAATCAGAGTTCGCGGCGCCTCTGGAAGAACTGTCACACGGCTTCTCAGCAAAAGACATTGCTGCGAGACGCTGGTCTTCCGAAGTAAAACCACAACCAACGAAAACTAGTACAAAAACAACGATCTAGCTCCTAACCTCCAAAGGGTTGTTCATCAGACAGATTGTTTTTGTTTAATCGAATATCAAAAGAATGGCGATAAGTCAAGTTGGAAGAGTATGAAGGAAGGAGGATGAAGAGTACGTGAAATAATAGGTAGCGTAGACGAATGTGAAGCGAAGAGAGGACTGTAAGTTTCACGAGTCACGCTATTTTTCCTGGAATATAAGACAATTCTGACGATCGTGGAGTTTCCACGAGTTATGATAAATTTCCAAAAATTTATGATTGGAATGCAAACTTAAAATATTGTAGACATTTCTTGAGAAGATCGAATTTCTTTCATCTGGAAATTGAATTTGGATATTTTTAGCATAGCAGCTGTGTTATATGAAAAGTAATTATCAGTCAAGGGATCTGACCCACCCAAAAGGTGGGACCTAGTTATATGTATCCATATAACCAACTCGACACACTGAGGTATGGCTTTCCTTTGATGGGGAAATTTAATATTTGAACACACGGAAATGTTGTTAATTATTTCGATAAACTGGTTCGTACATATATACCGTACTGTTAGATAGATACTTAAATGGAATGCTTGTTTCTGATAAATTAGTCGAAAATAATTTCGCGTAAATTTTCCCGGATTATGTAACCGTCTGCACAAAATGTTGACATGCATTATTTAGCAAATTTCTTCATAAAAATTGTTTCTTACAGCAACAAGTTTTAGTAGAAAGTTTTTCTGTTTTACGACGTGATAAAAATGATGTTAAAATGGAATAATTTACTGGGCAGAAAAAAACCAGCAAGAAAGATAAGAGAGAGATAGGTAGGTGTACTGTACAATGTACACCCGAGAGATGCACAGACACAAAAAAAAACCTCCTTGGCTACTCATCCATTTCATATGACTTCAAATGTGCAAATAGAATTTGAACAAAAAAAATAGAAAGAAAGTAAAACACTCACTGTGGTCCACCGAAAAATAAATCGAAATCTCGAAACTCTAGCCGAACCCGTTGATTTGATTCTCCAATGAACTGATATGTGCAAGACATATCTTTCGGATAGGCACCTGGGTACGTTGGTGAAATAAAAACATCGGATTTATTTTTATGTGGTGTAATTGTAAATGAACACGCCGATCCAGTGACTGGTGTACCAATTTCGAATAGTGCTGGAAAAGATATAATGTTTTATCGTCGGTTAGTAGTTGTTGTGATCGGTGGCCTGGCTAGCACCAGGGGCTTCTCATATTTACAAGCATTGACAAACTGATACCGTCCACCAAACAAATCTGTAGACGTTTCATTTTTGCCGGTGAAAAACGATAAAGCTACAGCTCGGTATAACGATATCCGACGACGTGGTGGTATGGGTCCACAATAGCGTCCGCCAAATGGTGAATTAATTAGGTCAGCTGGGTCCGATGACTGTACTTCAGCATAAATGTCCATATATTCAGCACCACAGCTGTTAATTTTTTGTTGATGTTTTGTTAATACATTTTTCTTCTACTCATCATTCGAATAAATAAATTGTTAAGTGAATGTCTATTCCATTGCCATTGTATGAATTTGTATTATTATTCCCACCCCTTAAAAGGGCAAATATTTATTCTGTTTACGTTACAGCATGTATTGAATATTATGCTCAGGCTCACACTCCATACATACGTTTATAAATGACGACCCGACCGAGCGAGGGGGTAGGAGGAGTGCAGAAAATGTATTATAATTTGCATTGTACAATAGACGAAGAGTGGAAATAGATGTACGGATAGACGATTATGTGATGGAGTAAATATTCATCAGCTCTATGATGTGATGTTAAATTGAACAAAACGAGCAGCGAAAAAAAAGCTCTTTTTAATTAATCAAAACTTTTTTTCCTCCTTTCTTCCTTTTCTCTGCTCTTAATTGGATGCCACATTACAAAAGGATTTGGTTCAAAATGTTTGAGGGAAAAAAAAGTTTTTTTTTGTGCGGTGGATTAAGATCTGTTCGTCTGTTTGCTCTGTTTTGTAAGTTCCTAAAATGTAATTTGTTTTTGTTGGAAATTATTTTGTTCTGTGCAGAGCTTTGAAGATACTTAAAAAATCATTTCATGAGCAACTAATTTCACTCTTTATTATTTAGAAGAAAAGTTGTATTTACTCTTTGATCTGATCGTTGAATTTTAGATTCACCCTAATGTTGCTTCAGTCCACCAATTTACAAAAGGAATTTCTGATTGATATCACGGTTCGAGAAGAAGGCGGAGATAATGCTTTTTTGTGCAAAGCTTGTAAAACTGAGAGGCCAAGACATTTTTAAAACGACATTTAACCGCGAAGCCACGAAGGGGCATTTTTGGCCAAACGAAGAAAAGTGCAGCAGACACCCAGAACTACATTTTTCTTCGCTTGACCAAAAATGATGGTTTCACCGTTGGAACTCGATTTTAAAAATGTCTTGGCCAAAAAACTGTCACTCAGTTTTACGAAGTTCTTCCACTTCTCCCTGCAAATCATACTTTTGTTTCACCAAACACAACTTGGCTGTGTATGTAGCAATCCACGACCTTGTCCCGTGACTAACAAAGTTTAAACCAAAATATCTCGAAATCGACTGATATTTTCTTAGAGAATGTTTGATTGATTCGAAAGAGGATCACTAGTATGCCAGATAAGGTTCCATGAAGGTGAGAGAAATGTCTCAACGGTTACGAGCTATTTCAAGGCTCACTTTGTTAGTCACGGGATAAGGTCTTGGAATTTGCCATTTATGGTCTTTTTGTAAACAAACTTCACGCAAATGCCGTATTCAGGAAATATAGAGACGATGTCGACATTCTCTGGTGACCTATTTCGAAAGCATCGAATGACCTATGCTCTGATATGTTCAAAGCGAACCAAATGACAACGATATGTCTTACAAACTAAACTCGAACTGTTCGTGTCTTGTAATTGTACTTGTCATATCGTTCGTCCGATACACTGTCTCATGTCTCATGCTCATCGAAATGAGATTTTATTTTGTTGATTCGACTTACACATGGCGAAAAACATGGGATTCAAGCAAACTCACAAGTGTGTTTCTGAGCACCAAGCTTCGGTAACTGTCTCTGTGTAGTTACATACCTTGCCTTCGGCTCGGATATGCAAACTTTACACTCTTGTCAAAAAACAGTTATCGACGCAGGTCGCATAAAAACACACTTGTGAGTTTGCTTGTAGAAAAACGGCTACCGACGCAAGTTTATTCAAAAACAAACTTGTGAGTTTGGTTTTGTCTAAAAACTTTTTCCGTATTAACGAATTACATAGCAGCATCCAATGTATAGTCTGGTCTACTGCCTACCACAGACGAATTTTCCGTATTAACGAATTACATAGCAGCATCCAATGTATAGTCTGGTCTACTGCCTACCACAGACGAAACTTGAATTTCGCATGAAAATGTTTGAAAAAATGAACCCGAAAATGTTCCATCAAGTAATGGGTCATTTTCGCACGGGGTATATTGGTATTTAATGTTCAGCTTTCGCATGAGGCAGGCGGTAAATGGTTTTAAATGTTAGAACCAGTCGATTTTTTTCTCACAACTTCAAACCTATTTCATTCAGTGATCTAGGCATGTGTGTCTGTGAGGAATATGTTTTTAGTTTATATTTTCGTACCATTTTCTAAATGTTATTCAGTTTTCATGAAAGCACGGAAGCATATTATCACATTGTTCTAAATAACAATCGATAAACTCAACTCAAATAAAGTTGTTCCGTGCTTATCATTCTGCAATTTCATTCGTTCCGCATCGTTCTCTATGCTTTTAATTTCAACAGAAGAGAACGCAAAGAGTGTTATTGCACTGTAATTTTGCCCATACCATGCCCTTGGTGAGGAAATAGCTGTTTAAGCGTTAGGATCATTCATAAAGGACGTCCTACTTTCAGTGTTGCCATACAGAGATTTGGTATTATCAATGATTCGGTAAAAATATACGTTGTCGTGAGTCAAATGTGTGTTGTACCCCCAAATTTGGTGGTATATCGGGGGACGGTGTGTAGAACACACATTTGACTCACAAAAATGCATTTCTGTCGAGTTGCTAATGATTTTAAAGCTGTATGGCAACACTGGAAATAGGACGTCCTCCATGAATGATTCTCTACAGCTTAAGTTTTATATGTCAAACTGAATTATCCGTCAGTTGCATTGAACGAGACGATAAATACATTCGTCTAATTAAACAAATTCTAAGCAATTATTATGAATGAATGACATACCTATCATCAGTTTGTATAGCTTTGGCATAGCATCAGACTTGAAATCATTTTTTCTTCTTCTCCATACATACCAATTCGTTCGTACTAATTTTTAACAGCTCGATGATGAATTAGTCTGTCATCGTATTCCATTTAGCAGGGAATATCAACTTAGTAGAACAGTATGAATGGCGGTTTGAATGGTGGTGCGATTTGTCATAATTTCTTTTGACATTAAATTTGACAAAATACAAGTAATTTCTTACGAGCATTACAGCGGAGAAAAAGCATTTTTCATTCGAAAATTTCAACACATCTAAAACATTTCAACCTTCACACTATAATGACGCGAGGTTCGAGAAGTGATATCAATGTACAGATTCGGACGCAGATGCAAAGAAAAAATGGGCGAAACGTTAGGTTGTTCTGAGCTCTGATGACACGCTTTGTTGTTTAGTCAGTCGAACCAAGTGTCAAAAATCTTTTAATGAAATTGTGCCCAGTACAATGATTCCCAACACCTTCTAATTTGGAATCTGACCGCTTCCTATTGTACGCAGCCACGGAGTCTAGAGGAACTCTCGGATCAAAGATGTGACCATGACAAAGCGAAGTCCATTCCAAATGACGCTAGTATTGGCTTAGCACCAACTTGCCTACTTGAGCTAATAAGAAAAGGTCTGAATGTTAGGCTGGTGCTCAAGTTCAAACTAAGTGTCAAGCCGGCCCGCCAGTGTTGCATACACTCTGCCTTAAATCTGTCCCGAGCCTGCCGTCTTTGTGAAACAATTTATAAGGAGACACTCTGACATCAGACTACCACTGGATTTTATAAACACATAATTGAATCTTGTTTCATTGACGTTTCTCAATGATAACGAACAAACCATTGTTGCCATTTTCATCTACTCCTGATGATAAAATTAACCAAAGCTTTCACTTAAAGATACTTTGAATTAACTGAATTTGTTTCTTTACATGGGACCAGCTGGTCAAACGAGTGAATCGAATAAATTTACAAATTTGACTGACTTCGACTGTAGCGCAAATTTAGAGCCAGTATATTGGCCGGTTAAAAATAAAGTGGAAACATCCAATCCACCGATACAGCTGGTCGATTTCATTTGCTTGACCCAATTTTCAGACTCGTACGAAATACGAGAGAGTTATGCTTCCACTCGTACGTTTGTAACACGCCGAATCCGAATAACTGAGTAAGGGGAAACCTTTTGTGATTGCCTAGAAGTACCAAATCAACAATACAAAAAATGTACGTCACGATAACTTGAGTACAACGAAACCATTCAGGCAGTATTGCTCGTCTGAAAGGTTGATAGATGGCGCAAATGGAACGTATTGACTGCATCAATCCAGGAAATGAAATTGGATCATGAGTTAGGAAGTTGGAGCTCATAAAGTGAGCCTAAGTCTAGCTACTCGGCCGAACATTTAAGGTAGAGTTTTGGCCGATATCTCGAGTAAATTTCATCAGATTTTTTCGAAAAGGTAGATGCTATTTGCACCCGAGTGCGAAAAGTGTTTAAGTACTATTTGCACCCGAGTGTCTTCATTGCCATTTGTAATAGCAAAAATCAAAGTGCTGCCTTGCCATTTACTGTCTTCGTTACTTCTTATGTTTCCCGACTCTGATGATTTTCTTTAGTTTGAAAGACGGTATAAATCGGTAGTTCCGTTTTCAGAGTTCAATTTTCCAAATTGAACTTCGTACGGCACTTTCAGAATCGCTGTAAGCAATTTCAATGGGGCGTTAAGTGGGAAGTGTTGCAGTGTCATGTCAAGATTGAACACGTTGAGCTCTGCTCGTACGGGTCGCTCCTTGTGTTTGTTTTTGAATTCAGATAAGTAAATCATTCACTAAAACGATTTCTCTGGTTGAAAATGTTTAGATGAATTCCGGCGGATGGGCCGCCACAAGCTTGGTTTCGCTTGAATAATTTCGGTTTTGCATTTAATTGTTCTTAATAGGCTGTCCTATAAAATTCAAACTTTCCCTTTATTTTAATTCCTTCTTTTTTTTCAAACTGTAAACACGAGTGTGAGTGAGAGGTAGAGAAAAAATCATCGTAAAATAAAATTCAATCAACCCAATAAAAATAATTGGGCTTATAGACACATCAATAATAAAATGAATTTTGTTTTGTATTTCGGATTTCTTGGCATTGTAAAATCTCGTTTCCACTCGAATATTTTTGAGTTTAAATATCAATTTTAGCTTTGACGAACGAATGCTTTGGTGTGCGTGTGTCTGTGCGTGTATTTTCATGTGTATAAAATCAGGAAAATTTTTTCAAATAAAACGAGAAAATTTAATTTAAAAAATAAATATTTATTGGTAAGGTTTTATATAATATGGATGGATGATGGGTGGGGTGTATGTATATGTCGTGAAGACTGGAGGATAGGTTTTCTTTTCTCTGTATTGTTAGTGTATATATGAGAGGGGAGTGTAACGATAACGAAAGAAAAAAAGAAAATCCGGAAAAAAGTTTTGCCGCAAATTTATTTATTGAACTTGAAAAT
>JANTFA010032895.1:0-15583 GCA_026413405.1 Phytosciara flavipes | reverse complement strand
AAATTTCCACAAATCGAATGCCTCTCAGTACATAATACAATAAATTATGTTGTCGACACCTGTAGCTCTAAGCCATTCCAATATTACTCTAGATTGTTGCAATGAAATTTGATTTTCACGGCGGTATTTCAACCTTTCATTGTGTGCAATATAAATTTTGGTTTTTAAATAATTTAATTTTGAGCTGTTCATGTTGATTAAAGAGGATTTTTATAAGGTTTTAACTCAATACTGGAATATCAGGAAAATTGCATTTGAGATGTAAGTACGTAGCCATAAAACTACTGAAGAGTGTTAAGCTGTTAAGCAGTAACTTTATTGAACGAAATGCGAGAGGAATGTTTGAAACGAAATCTATTTTAGTTTTGTCAAGTTGAGCTTTTCAATCTTAAAATATCAACAATGATCTAGAAAACCACTCTGTAATGATTTGGTTAACAAATAATTGAAATGAAAAATTTGGCGAGACAATCTACCCCAAAATTTATGATTTCAGTACTGTTTTCGGTGACTTAAGAGAATGGTCTCCACCCGTCTTATTGGATTTTATTTAAATATTTTATTTTATTCATGGCCGGAATGCGTTTCTCATTGATCGTGTTACGGGTCTCACTGTCACATTAGCAATTTCCTCCTTTTCTTCTTGTGTTAGCCCAAATCGCTTTTATCGCTGCCGCATTTGGCCGACCCAACTGTGCTTTGGTCTTCCGCTTTTACTCACTTTAGAAATGTCTATCGAAAAAACTTCGCCACATTGCTTTCATCGTGGTAGTAGACTTTAGCAAACCATTCGTTTCTTTCGTTTTTGACTTTGTCGGTGATGGTTTCTTATATGTTCAACGTGCCTCGTACATGTTCACTCTTGATATGATCCAACTTTGTGACGCCTTCAGGTCGCTCTCGCATCTTGTTTATGTCAAAAACATTCCTAACATTTGTTTCTAATGGTTTTGAGACAGAAAAATTGTTTTCAATGTGGCAACGTCGAAGAAAACTATTATTTCTGACACCCAAACTTTTTTCTTCATATTTACCTGACCTCAAATCCAACTCAAACTACGCACCTCATCAATACCTTGAAAGAGAAAAAATTTAGCGAGTTAAGTTCAGACTTGGTGAAACTTTTTCAAAATTTCACAAATTTGTTCGCAACAATCCGCCCACTTCTCTGACCCAACAAGTCATACTTCTCGATTTATAACTTCATCTTCAGTTCTTCATGTCATGTGGAATGCGTTCACTAGGTGACAAAGGCTGCATGCTTGCTGACTAGATTAGTTTGATGACTAATTTTGGAAGGTTATTATGGAATTAACGAAAATTGGGATCATAAAATTTCAACGTAAATTGAGAAGGAATCGAACAAATAAAAAAAAACAATGCCAAATTTCAAAGACGTCTTGTTCACTTAGTACTCGAATTCCACGGGTCATGTGAAATTGCTACAGGTTCCACAAAAACCAATAAAACAAGACTGCATAATATAAAGTGACCGAAGCTGTACAGTACATTTTGTAGCTCACTGTCGAACGTAACGCAACCAACTTTGGATTGTCCCATATGTGTATTCTCTTGACAAAAATGAAAGTCACAAAATTTTCTTCAGGTAGAGATCCATATAATTTTTGCTGCTACATCCACACTGCTACCCGAAATACACAAAGTATGTACTCTGGACAGTACCTGATTATTCAAGAGTTATTTAGATTCAAAGAAATATGCTGAACGCTATCAATTCTGAATGTATTAAAGGTAAAAACTAAAATTAGAAATTCTCTGAAAGAGTCATTCGTTTCGGTATTTCTTTGTAGTATTTATATGCTCCTGTTTTAAAACATCACATATCAACTAGTTGAATGGAATTTTATTTTTGTCACTATAGAAACGGAAGCGTTTCGTTTCAATTCTATGGAAAAATCTCAACAGGAAAATGAAAATTGATTTGTGAATTTTCTGGCAGTTACTCTGTTGTATAATATATCTGCACACAATAGAACGTACGATTTGACAATTTTAATTATTTAACTGATAAATATACAGAACACAACCCAGCTTTCCCATTTTATGCCATGTAAATGTTTATGTGAATTCCCTAATTAAATTAATATGCAAATTCAAAGCAGCTCATCCTCATGCATATTACTTTTTATTATAAATTGTCATCTAAATTTGTCTTGGTGCGATATATGTAATGTATAGGTATAGGTATACATTTTTGGCGTAATACTTACTATGCCATTTTCATATAAACCACCGAAAATGATATAAACATTACAAATTTTAGTATAATGTTCGAATTAGGTTGTGTAGTTATTATATGTTGAAAAAGCGGAATCTAGCACAACACCAAACTCAACCGAAAATTCTATATACAGGCGGTAAACTTAAGAAAATGTTGTTTTTCTGCACATTAAGTTAACCCGGATATCGAATATTTTGGCAGGTTTCAATGTTCTAGTACGTTGTCTCTCCCAGCAGAAAAAACTTTGTCCCAGCGAAAAAAGAAGCTAAAGCAAATTTCGCAAATGTATTCAAAATTGATGACCCAGTGAAATATTTTGTGATCGACTAAAATGCAAAGTATATAAACACTGAAGGTAGCGCAAATACACATAAAACTGCGGATCCCTAGTTTGAGGTGAATTTATTGTATATCGATACACATACGCACGACATGTCGTAAATATATGTATTGGCGATATACGAAACTCACCTTAAAGTGGGGATCCGCATTTTATGCTATCCGCTGAGGGTTTGCGTTACCTTCAGTGTTTATATACTTTGCCAAAATGTACATTTCCATCATTTCATTCAAATATTTTCATCTTCATAATAAAATGGCGAAATGGAGTTTTGTGCGCTACATTTACAGTATCGAAAAAACTGCTCTTTCTTTATACAAATTTTTGTATAAAAATGGAAGAAATTGTCGTTTATTTACTTTTTTACTTACCAGCCGCTTTAACCCAAGTTTTGTTTGGCGATCCTCGGAAACAACTTTCCAATGACGAATGTCTAGCTCTCGGAGGTGCTCTTCAACGCACACAATCCACTTCGTCAATCCAATATCTATCATCCATCGTTCATAGAGATCACACATGACCTTCCCATATAAGTCGCGCTGCTTACAATGTTAAGAAAATGAATGGATTTATTATGTTTTGGAAATAAGCTCCTCATTGACTTCGCTTAGCTCAAACCACACTGATGTTGTCTTATTAGGGCGCAATACAAACTTGAAGTTTCGAGAAGATTATTATCTCGCTGAAGATTTGCGACGGCTTTCTTTCCTCTTAATTGTGGGACATGGAGAATCAAGAAATCAGAAATTATGAAGTGTGAGACTGAGCTGAGTTCAATCGATTGTGACTTTAGCAATTCGGCTTTTCTGGGCGATGTTTCGATAGATAGTCAAGATCTTCTACGAAGTAAGGGGTACGGCATTATTGGCGAAAACTGATTTATCGAAGCGAGTCCAGCAGAAAGCCGAGAATGTCTCTGTTAGCATTTTTTTTGGATACACCGGTATTTTGGAAGTTTACATGACTGAGGAAACATTTAACAGGCTGAAATCGTTTACCAATTATACGGACTTCACGCTCTCAGAAAAATGTCAGAGATATCCCGGATTTGAGATCGATTCCTCCCAATAGTCTTACCGCCCTATTCAACGTTCTTCAATCCAATTGAGTACGTGTTCCGCTACGTCAAGAAACATTTGAAACGAAAACATGCTGGAAGTAGTAACAACATGGAGGTGTTCGTCATTGAAGAATTCACAAAAATGGAGAAGTTTCCGTGTACCAAAATTGTCAAAGAGTGTGGATATGCAATGAATGGGATGTTCTGGTGCAAGCTCACCTGACAGAAAAGTCAAAAAAAGTTCCTTAAAATGTTCCAGTTTATTTATCGTTTTTGCACCCGACAGAAAATTTTGCACCCTACGAGGAAAAATACGTCAGCGTGCTCCTGATCCCTGGGAAAGAGCTTTTGCTGCTGAGAGAGAAAACGTTCTGAGAAGCATTAAAAACTGCCAAATGAATCGAATGAGCACAAAACTTCGCCTTTACAAAACCCTAATCCGACCAATCGTCACATTTATGCCTGCGAAACATGGTCGCTAACACAAAAACAAGAATCAGAGCTGAACTGCTTTGAGCGGAAGGTGTGGAGATCAATTTGTGGACCAATAAACGAGAAAAGAAGAGGATAAGGACGAACAGAGAACTGACAGAAATCTTCGCCAAAGACACCATAGTCGGAACTGTAAAGTCAGCCAGGCTACGATGGGCAGGACACGTGGTGCGGATGGACGAAAACCGAATACCAAGAAAAGCTCTGGAGAAACGTTTTGATAATAACAGAGCCAGAGGAAGAACCCGAAAGAGATGGTTGGATGGTGTAGAAGAAGATTCGCAAAAGATTGGAGTCCGAGAATGGAAAAGTTCGGCCCTGGATCGAACAAGGTGGAGACAAGTTGTGGAGTCAGCCAAAACCCGCTTGGGTTAGTACGACTGTAAAGTAAAGTAATTAAGTAAGTGAGTCGACAGATGAATTAACTGAATGAACACAAAACACACAAAACGATGAGTGTAGCGCCTGTACAAAATTTTAACGAAATGAAAATAATATATTTAAATCCTTGCCAATAATTCTGAAACCCTCTCAAATACATCCGTACAATTACATGTCGTCGTCGTCGAAAAAGATATATATGAATTTATAGTGTGTACCGAGGTAATGTGTAGTACACACATATCTCTTCTCTACAATAAAATGGCGGTAGTATAGCGTTCGCTGAATGTTACGAAACGAATGTTATTTATACATTCAAATGCTTCGCATTGCTTCATTCTTCCAGATTAACTCCATTTAATGTTTCTTGTTATAGAGGTGAGGTATACTACGGTGTATTTATTCGCACACGTTTCATTTGCGCTTATCGTGCCAAATGATATTTATATAATGTAACATGAATCTCTTATCTACACTCGTTGAAGGTACTTATTATCACATCACATCTTAATGCCAAACCACTCCACAATAGATATACATTCTCCATATAAATATATCCGGGGGTTTCAATTTGCAAAACTTCAATGGAATCAACTACATAATAAAAAGGTTAATACTACTTATTGAGGAAAAGCATCCGCCAAAGCCACTTTTTTTGTCGTACACTTTTCTTTTCTCCGCCACACTCTTTCTTTCTGTGCCACATACAAAATATAGTCCCATACATGTTCCTTCGTTTCTTCTTCTTTTTATTCATTTTTTTCGCTTGCGTGAAGTAAACACGGATTGAAGAATGTAATTTTATATCAATGGATTGAAAGTGATATTCACTTCGATATATATTCCATTGAATAGAAAAGGAAAGAAATTTTTTTTTCAGTTTCTTTTGTAAAAATCAATCACTTTTTTCTTAACAAAAAAATAAATAAAATTTCTAATGAAAGGGGATCGGAAAATCCTTGGAATAGTCTTATTACAACAAGGCTTATCTCCGATAGGCCTGGCATATTTAGTACAAAACAGCTAAATAAGTAAGATGGAATGAAAACTAATCCTTTAAGCAACGCAATAAATCTTTAATCTGCTCAAATCCGAGTAGAATTTAATGTTTAAATTTTCATTTGCGTCTTGGTTTGGAGGTTGTGGTTAGGATGTGCGTGTGCCACTGATTTTCAAATTACATCGATGATCCTTTCAAATTTGAATTTGTCATACATTCTTGGTCAAGTGGTCGTCGATATTTTTGCTTTTACCAATGAAAGTGAAGACACTGTATGGCCAAGTTATACAAGACGGAGGACATACGGATTTTGAATTTTACAGCCTCAAGCGAACTCATTCTGCAAAATTAATATGGAATTTTTTACAGAAATGAGTTCGTTCGATGCGAAAAAGTGGAATTACATACAAAATCTATATGTCCTCAGGCTAGAACAAATTTTGACATTTGGCTATAATTCTCTAATCTGCTTTCATTGGTTTTAACCATTTTTCATATATTTTGGTCAAGTGGTCGTCCGTTTATGAAAACAATTCATCTAATAATAAACTACCGACAAGAAATAACTATTTTCAATACATCAAAATAATTCACTGATAGAGAAACCATAAAAGGGCGTAGCATACGCTGTGACGGATCCCCGTACGATCCACTAGCTCTACTGCTTACGAACCCTAGTACTTACGCAAGCCTAGAGTGATCGCATACTTAGTACAAAAAAAGTTGTATGAAACATTTACCGTTGCCGTCGTGTAATATCCCGAACGAAGTACAACGCCAAAAAGCTCATAGAGCCGTAAAATTCATTATTCTTAACCAAGATATAATTAGGACCTCGTTTGTGAAAGAAATGCATATTCGACTTGAACCCGCGATCTAGTAACTTCCATCTTAATGTGCCAAACAACTCGGCTAAACAACGCTCATTCAATTAGCTATCACACGTATACGGCTAATTCCACAACTTTGTCCCGTTACTAACAAACTAGGTCTTGAAATGGCTCGGAATCGGTGAGACTTTTCGTAGATCAACCTTCATGGAACCTTATCTGGTATAATAGTTATCCCCTTTCGAATGAATCAAACATGATCTAAGAAAATTTTCATAGATTTGGAGATATTTTAGTGCAAAGTTTGTTAGTCAGGGGACAAGGTCGCAGACTGTCAACATTTTCTTATGTCAACAAGTGTTACGCTGTGATATTTACTTCATCGAGATTTATCAAACGGGGCTTGATCCCACGATCCACGATGTATATACACCCAAAATCAACACCGGTCGCACTACATTGGAATAGGTCAGAAATCACCCACTTGGAGCGCTGTAACTCGGTCAAACTTAATCCGATTTTTTTTGGTCTGCAGGTGTGGAAGATATTCTTGATTTGATGAATCACACGCCTATCTACGATTTTTTTAATTCATTTTCGGAACAAATGGTTCATTGTATAACATGCCAGCTAGCTCTTTATTTTCCACTTTCAGAAATATTCTTCGTATAAATCTTCGCACTCTAAAAACATTGATTCGCTCATTACTTTGTGTTTCTACGAATTGTTACTTTGACATTGCGGTCTCATTCAGTATGCAAAGTTTTACCAGAATTAACCTCAATCTCGATTAACGACGAATTTTAGGAGTTAGATGTATCTTTTTGAGTGAAATGAAAACTCCAATCTGTATAACTTTTACTCTTCTCCCAGTACAATACTGAATGAAATTAATCAACAAGACTGTAACCGAAAATCCTTTTGTGAGAAATTTTTTATTGCCAGAAATTTTATTACACGAAACCGAAAACAGTCGAAACACGATAAGTGCGGATATTAATTTTATCTCTGCCAAAACATTCCGAATTTCAGTCATTCGCTATGTGGTGCACAGGTTTAATGTTGATGTTATAATTTGTTAAGTCTGCGAGCTGAGATCTGATAAAATTCAATGTAAAAACACACGAAATGGTTCAGCAGAATTGAGATTCACAAGAGTATAATGTTATGTTGCTTTTGCTGAAAATTGTTTCCTTGTCTTGTCTTAATTCCAGCAAAATGTGCATACATCGCAAAATGGAAATCATTTCAAATCGAGTGTAGAATCTACTTTTTCAACACATTTAATTAAAAATTTGCGAAACAAACGCTTTTTTTTGTTCCAAAAGAATTTCACAAAACCTGTCAGGTGCAGATACGAGGGAAATTATACGTCAACTCGGTGTAACAAATCAAAAATAAACAGCGAAACTCATTTGTACATTTGAATATTATATCCGTTTACTGCTCAACACACCGTGTGCGTAAATCACATTTATTCATTGTCCCTTCCGAAAGCTGTCATTACAAGCATGTTGGTCCACTACGGAAATCGTTCATTACGCGTTGACACGTGAAGATACGGCATGTGAAGAGACGACACATAGGGATGTCCGAATTTTTGGGTTTTTAATTGGATTGAATACATCGTTCGTGGTGGATTTTCAGCGAATAAAACGTTGAAGTGATTCAATCTTGTATTCGCCGTCGCGAACTCATTGTGCTTGCTTTGACTGACTCATATTTTGACTGAAGTAAGTTATATATACCTCGCCTTGTCAAAATCGCAGATCCTAAAACTAGTTGCTTGAATACACAATTGATCACATTGTCCGAAAGATCTACCAGAGAGATGATAATATGGCGAGTGGTACATAGTTCACGTTCTAAAATCTATCTGCCATCTTCAGTATATATTTGGGTGGTGGGTAATGGATAATGTCACGATAAATGATAAAACCTCTCACAATTATCAGCCCTTGTCAATTTCATAAACCTCTTTCCTTTTCCTATGATCACACTTGTCCTTTCACAAAGTCTCTCAATTTCATGTCGAATTTCACGCTCACTTTCTCGTTTTGTATTTCAGCCGGAAGTTCGTTCGTTCGAATCTTTTCAGCCCTCTGTACAACATCATGTTCTCCGTTTTCGATTTATTGTTTTTCGGCAGTACAAATAAAGTCGTCTCGATTTCTTATTGTGATGCCATACCATTTTTGATTTGGAATACTAGTTTCAGAGTTTGCATCCAAATTCTTTGTTTGACGTTGAGCATTGACAGTGACTCGAGCATATTCCTCCCACTTGTGTCCCTTCTTCATTCGAGAATGATTCGCATTGCTTTGTTTTGGAGCTTTTGTATTCTTTTCATTTCGGCATTGTTTGCTGTTAGCAGGAGTGATGCACAGTAGTCGACGTGTGGGGCAATGGCTGCTTTGTACACATTGATTCTGGCTCTGATCTGATAGTAATGTCCTTGGATACTCGACTGAAGACACCGATTTTTGGCACTACTTCCCTACATTACCAGCTGGACGTTTTCTTTCAGGTTGAGCTTTTTGTCAATCATGACTCCTAGGTATTTTCCACGTTGTTGATAGACAAACTGACTCGTTCTGTTACTGTTCCATCTTGTATTACAAGATTTGATGTACAAATTTGAGGCTCTGTCGCTCTACTAGAAACTAGACTAGTTTCGAAAGAAACAGAGTCTCACATTTACACGTCAAAGGTCCACCCATGCATACATGGTATCGTTGGAAAGGTGAGACCAAAAGCAATCCGGGAAAACTGATGCAGAGAAACCGTTGAACGTTCGTCGAAGTTAAAAAATATTTACCCACTTTTCAACTGTTCATAACTTCGTGTAGATGAATTTTAAGTCCAGTAAGACCCTATTCACCACTGAAGTAGATGCAAATGCCTTTCTATTTCTGTTTCTGTTTTAGATCACCAAACGAGCGTCGAAGAGTTTTGAAAAAAAGATTTTGGTTCTGGTCAAAAAGCCCAATAAAAGGTGCGTCCGATTTCGGTAGGCTGTTTTTCAAAAGAAGCCCTCTATTGAAAACGCGACCATACAATAAGCAACGAACTTTGGCTAGTTCTCTTCTGAATAAGAAGTAAGTGTTGAATCTAATGATTTAATAGTTTTTGCATCAAACACTTGCCGTTGCTATAGCAGCATGCCTTTCGTTGGTGAAACTTCATTCTAATGATCTGGTACTCAGGAAATTTCATAAAATCAAATATGAAAAACTCGTAAAGCAAAATTCTTTCCTCTAACGTATATAGCACTGCAATAAAGACGAACGGGCGTACATAATGTGCATCAGCAACGACTAGCTTCTACATTCCCTACTAAATTGTATAGCAAAGAAAGCATAAAACCAATTGAATTGTATGCATACCTGGATTCGTACACACACCCCGATCTAAATTTTATATGCACATAACAAATAGATGCATGCATACGTCGTCTCTTCCATCCCTCCTCCCCTCGAACAACTACACCCCACCAAAATGGCAACGATAGTATTATAGGGAGTACATGTAAATTAAAACCCAGTAACAACATTGCACAAAGGATAAAGCCACCTGAAAATAAACACCGCAAAATGTTTAGTTGTTTTAACCGAAAAAGGATATTGTTTAGAAGACATTCATGTACACAATATAGCTTAGCTGTTGTGCTCCCTTTTGTGTACACACAATGTGATGGAATTTTGATTAAAATTTTTATAGACAAAAATATTCGCTGTGGAGTGGCAAAATATTTTTTTTGCGCTCTAAAATTAGCCAATTTTTATACAAAAGTATGTCGCGTCATATGTCGGAAGGTCTCACATTCGAAATACAAGAATAGCAAAGCTTTGCTACCGTAATCTCTGTTAGAATATTTGATTAAAAATTTTTGTACACTTCATTATATTACCTTGCGACGACTATTTATGCCTTTAGTTCACATGAATCCTTAATGAGAATGAAATTGAAGCACGCAAAATTGACTCAATTTCATCGACAATATCTTGAACATAGTGTGCTTATGAGAGTGAAAAAACCACATCATATCTTGGGGGGCCGTTCATAAACGACGTCGCGCTTTTTCAGAGACTTATCGACACCCCTCACCCGCTCGTTACGCCTAAAGATTCAAATTTGTTAGGACCATCACGTTTTCTTGAACCCTCATCTCCGCTACCAGCGTGAAATCATTCATGAAAGGCCCGATTCCATTCACTCGATAATGAATCGCAATTTGCTTCATCAACTCATGACCCATTATCCATGACTGTTGAGACTTTCAATCAGTATCTGTTACTTTTAATGTTTAAAGCTTCGCCAGTAGTCGATTATTTCCAGTTCACTTTTGTCTATAGTGGCTATAAGTTCCTGAGTTACGCTAACAGACTTTTTAGCCACATACGAAGTACAGAGAGGTTTAATATGTCGTTTGTGGTTTGTAACAATTGGAATTCGAGCCAGACAGTAAAAACGTAGCATTTGGTATCTCTGAAACTATAGTAAAATTTCCTCAAATGTATGAGTTAGCAAATGCTCCTTAGAGACAAAGTTATTGATAAACTTTTGTTAGTTGAGATAATCGGTGAGCAGCCGCAAAAAATTAATAGTAATGTGAGCGGACGCATACTTATTTCCCCAACGAACACAGATAGTGGGTTGGTTTAAGAGACAATTTTATACTAAGCAAAAGTTTCCATACAAAGAACTGTCTCATTTGTAGGTGTGAGTCGCCGCAACCAATTTTATCTAAAGTCGCTATCAACTATTTTCACACAAGAATTTGCTTTTCAATTATCAAAACTGTTAGCGAGCGTTCCAATTAGTGGGACCAATGTAGGCTGCCACCAAAAAATTACTCGACTGTGAGCAGCCGCAAATTTTAATTGCTTGTAAAATGTAATTTTTGCGCGATTTTCTAAAACTGGAGCTAGTTTGAAATTTTTTAAGGTAGCAACGAACAATTATTCGAATGACCTAGTAGTTCATTCATTGCAAACAAAAGTAGTAACATTGTTGGTGAGAAGAAACGTGAAAAATGTTTTTGGCTACCGTAGGATTGAGAGTAGCCGAATCTGGTCACACATTCGACGCTGCTAAAAGTACAATTTTCGATGAAATTTTTAATGTACCGTTGGAAACCTATTGGAATAGGTATTCAGTCAGCCAATGAGTAAATCTGAGAGGGGTGGTCAAAATCGTCAAAAGTGGTGGAGAATCGAGGTTTATGAATTCCGCAGCGACTGGTATCTTTCAGAAATATGTGAGACCCATTTTTTAAGTGTGGTTTCCACTCAAAAAAAGTACTTCGTTTTCACTCCGTTTACATGAAAGTTGTTGAATAAGACAATGGAGCTGTCACGTAAACGGAGTGAAAATTGAAAACGATTCAATTTTGTTTCCGTCTACGTGTCAGCTCCATTGTCTTATTCAACAACTGTCATGTAAACGGAGTGAAAACGTAGGTAAAACGGAATACTTTTGTGAGTGGAAAACAGGCCTTATGCATCTCCAAACTTCAAGAATATTTTCTATTCAATGAGGGAATCGATTTTGCACGATCATTTTTTCAAGCAACTGGCCTATTCAAGTCAGATGGGCAAAAGCATATCTGAGAAATTGTGTTTCTACATCGGTGAACTTCCTTTCTATATCCGTTTTACAAAAATCCACAGCCTTAAAATTCGGATGCTTCACATCTTTGAATAACCATAATCATTTTGTTAAATTACAACCATCTCCCACTCGCTTCTATGTCCCATAGAATCCCAAGGAATATAGGAACAAAAGTTTGGGCTTACACCGATTCAATAAATTGTCACGATCCAATGAATTTCATTTTAACCAGAAAAGACCGTAGCAGACGCTGTGACTGAGCCTCGTACGATCACGTATGCCAACGTCACGCTTTTTCAGTGTTGTCATCAGAATAAAATCACTAATAACTCGACAAGCGTTCACTTTTTTGAGTCAATAGTGAACACTTGTCGAGCCATTAGTGATTTTAACCTGATGACAACACTGAAAAAGCGTGACATCATTTTTATGTACAACACCTTATCCAGCCATACTACTTAACAACCCCTAGTACCTACGCAGCCCTACTGTGATCGCATACCTAGTACAAATCGCGTGAGGACCTCATTTGTGAAAGAAATGCATTTCGCATATTGGTTTTTTCCGCTTCTGTTTTCTTGAAAATGAAAAGTAATGCTTTCGTCAGAAATCACTCACTTGGAGCGTTGTAACTCCTCGCGTCATTGGTCAAACTTAATCCGATTTTCATAATTTTTTGTTTTAGGGTAAAGAAGATACCCTTCATTTGATGTATAACACGCCTATCTTGGATCCACGTACCAACCACAAGCGTGTGGCTCGACTTCGAAAATTACAATAAGTTGACCATATCTTCGGAACTACTCGACCGAACAGTAGCCTTCTTTTGTGAATACCTTTCAGGGGAAAACCACGTTTTGAGAAAGGTCGAGATTTACCCAAGTTATCTCATACATTAGGCGGACATTTTTTAAATTTTTGATACAGCTTCTACAGGCATCCTGAAATGCATTCCACTTACATGCAACTGTTACAAATGACATATCAATCCTAATAGCCCTTTGTACTTCGTACGGGTCTAAAAATATGATTATCATAAAATGTGTTTGTGTGTGCAGAGCCCACACATTAAAATATTCCTCCCGTAAAAATAACTTTCATTGGCAACGAATAAAATAAATTATTCGCTTTAAATACCGTTCGTGGGAGCATCTTTGACTGTTTTCAAAGGCTGTAAGGCAGTCTGTAAGAAGATTTACGCCGGATCAAAAGCATTGTATTTCATGAGGTAAGGACATCCCCATATATGTATGGGTTAATAAGCATAAATGGTTTCTTCTGTTCAAAACGGCAAAAAGAAAACAGAAAGCAGAAAAGTCGACACACTAAACATTGAAAAAAGTATAAATTCCTTGCGAAAATATGGGCTTCCATATTGAGGAGAAGCTTTGCGGTGTAATTTTTTTTCTTCTCTTCCACTTTCGTTCCTCATTTTTGCATCATTGGTTTTTATGTTTCGGGAAAATTTTGTTTGGTATTGAGGTACGGTACGGATTGGTATACATTTTTATATAAAATAACATATTGTCTATACGTAACGGGCCGTACGGCTTATATCCACATCGAAATATGGGCATAAGATCGTTCATGGACCGTGATGTATTATAGGGCTCTGTGACTTTTGTGTGTGTGCAAAGGAATATTGCTTAAGCGAAATGTAAGCAAATTTTTGTTTCAACAAATATTTTTTTATGGTTATCGGGACATATTTGAAAGAAATATGGGTTGAAAATGTACATTAACATTGTGTTATACGTTGTGTAAAGCACGATCATGCGTTTACAATAAGATATACCAAATTTATGCAGTGAAACCACTGGGGAGATGAAATTTTTTTTTGTTTTATTTAAAATTCAAAGAGAAAAATTAATTACAATTTATCAATGGTCATACCTATGTGCCTGTGCTGAACAGTAATGGTGAATGTTGTAAGGTAATTGGTGGCATAATTTCCACGAAAATTAAAACGATGGTTCTGATTTTAAGCTCTGCTTTATCTTTGTTTCTGACCCCACAAATTGGCCCCAGCGGTAATTATTTATAATCTGCTTATTGATGAATTGACTGGTATTATCGAAAAATTGTTTAATTTTAGGCTACTCACCTTTTGTGTTGGGATAATCATCTTCACCAATCCACATTCAAAACTACAGATAAGCATTTTAAGAAACGAACACTATTTTCATTTCCAGCTTCTTCTTTTTTAACCCAGACCAGGACTCAGACACGTTGACAGCTCTCAAATTCTATGGATTATTTTATCATTTTCCGTAAATGCAGCTTTACAAATTCTTTATATTTCAACTCATACGTCTTTGATAGCGACGACACGTCTAAGCAACGAGTTCTAGCAAATGCAGATCTAGCAAACGATGAACCAATTTCTGTTATTAAACAGGATCTGACAGTTCAGTTTTGTTGAAAACCGAATGCGCCACCCCTCGCAAAAAATAATTTCATCAACTTTTGGTGATGAGTCTGAATTGAGCGCTCGTAGCCTCTCAAAACTAAAATAAAGAAGTAAAAGTTTTTTTTTCAACTCCGGACCATAATCGTCAGCTTTCCATGCCTGTATTTGATGTCAATATGTTCGTTGGCGTGCGAAAAAACTATAGCACGCTAGTGCGAGAACAAAGTTTTTTCTCGCTCGCTTTCGAACCATTATCTTGAGTACATCTTCAGTTCTATATAAATAGATATCTTGCCGACAACATGCTTCGAACATCCGACACCAAAATAAAGCATTATGACCATGAAGCAACGACTATAACCATTCGTCGGCAGAAGCACACAATTATATAGACCGTATTGTTGAACCATTAACTACTTGATTTGATTAAAATCGTCCCTTTACATCTCATTGCATGCTATGTAGGCGTAGATATTTTGCATTGGAAAGGTGTGGTTACGACTTGGATTGCAAAAGGTAGGTATGCCGGTATTTTGTCGCATACGATGGTGTTTTGTCAAGCTCTAGTGACTAAAAATAACTATTTTCATAGCTCTGCTTACTAGCATCAACACTCCTATTTGAAACGTCAGAAAGCCTCCAAATACGTGTATTTGTCAATGTTTTCGCGTGTTCTATGTTTTTACTCACACAAATTAAACATGATCTCTGTCTTTCCGAAGGAAATGCAAGGCCTACTTCAATTGCATAAGCGTCCAAAAAATTTAATATGCTCATGCTAGTAAGCAGTGCTCTGCTATTGCCAATTCCTCGAAAACAATTAAATCAAAATAAGTAGCAGACTCGACAGTCGTACCATAATGTTGGCCTACCGTCTGTGAAAGGCCAAGCATGACAAATGACTCTGTCTACTAACTAAATAACTTTGTCGAGTTATGATCTCGTAACGCAATCACAGTTTCGATTCAAATCAATTTTCCCAACAAGCTAACTAACTAACAATATTGTGTCTCTTCAACAAAATGCAACGATCCGAAATGGCATTTGAAGACCAAATATAAAATTCCGAAACGACAGTCGATTATAATTTCATAGAAAAATAGTTGTGTACAGTAGCCAGTATACTGTGTACGGACAGAGACATCGACCAGTGACCATAAAATAACAGTGGAATAACCGTACAAATGGGAATTGCAAAATGATAATTATTTCGTT
>JANTFA010032784.1:0-15587 GCA_026413405.1 Phytosciara flavipes | reverse complement strand
TTTAACAGAAATTCACCACAGAAACTCTGCGTCGTACGCGAATCTGATCCGCGCTACTTCCTATGTTTATATACTTTTATCATAATCCGCATAACCTTCCCCTAAAGGCCCCACACTTAAAGCACAGTACGCAACTCCTTCCAAATTGTTCTGTTTACGATTGGAAATACAATCTCGGGATGTATTTCGTCAAAGCAACAATTCGGAAGCAGACCAATCAGATAATTTAATCATCTTTACGAGTGTTATGAGGTCATGTTTACGCATGACAACAGTAACTATGTTTACAAAAGCGACTATCATTTTTAAAATATTTGTTTTTTTTTGAACAAATACACGTTATCATTGAATGCTCTGTTTAGTCTGTTTTCGTCAGATCACCGATCACATTAATGAAACATAATTTAATCAATTTGTTGTTTCAGTACATTGAGGCGCTTTCAAATCGTAAATTTTACTCAAGCAAAGTTTTTAAATGCTTATCTTTCTGCGGTTTCATTCGTTCCATATTGTTTCCTCTGATGTCAGCCGGAGCTGGAGCAATTTTTGAATGGCCCCTTGGTCATCACGGTTTACCACTATATCTCTAGCTCTGTCTCTTTCTCAAATGCTGCTATTGATCGACAGGACGTTAAAAATAGTAGACTTGACTTTGAAATACTTAGAATGTTGCAAAAAGTGATTGGAGAACTCTTATTTCATTCAAGTCAGAGAGTTAGTCTGGGAAATGCACATTTCGTGCTTCTGTAGTTCGTAGTATTCGGTGAAATAATTCCTAATGAATCGCTTCGGTAGGAATTTTTGTGTAACTTCATGTTCGCCAAAACGAAGTGCTTGATTTGAACGTTGACGAAGAAACATTTTGAAACGAGAGACTTCCAACACAGCCCTGATAGTAGCATTCGGGGGCTGAAGCAATCATAATGGACGTTGCATTTCTTTTTATTTGTACAGACAGGAGCAATGTACTATCAATCGTTGCTTCGCTGCTTGATAGTGCATTGATCAGGAGTCGTGTATATTTTGTGCGAGTAAAAACACACAACCCATGCAAACGTACACGCTTAGACGAATGAAAATATGGAAGCTTTTTGACGTTTCAAATAAGAATGTTCAAGCTAGTAAGCAGGGCTATGCTTAGAAACATTTTTTCAAGTTTACTTTGAATTTGATTTAATTTCCGTTAGATCGAAGTTCATATCAATAACATCATCAACGTTTTCATATTGTTCGATAGCTTCTTTTTCCAACGACGAGGAAACGGTCGAATCTTGTCTGGTAGTCGGTTTTCGAAAGATGAAAACAATGTCAGATGAATGCTTCGCGTTATAACGTGGCGAAAATGTGTCGTCACTTAGCAAATCCTCTATGCTCCGTTCAATATCTCTACCATTTTCATCATCATCATTATCACAATCTTCTGGTAATTTAATTTGGATTTGTTCTGCGAGTCGAGAGCCTTGACGCTTTTTGACTATAGATTTCTTTCGTCTACCTCTAGCTTCAATCTGGGTGCGTGATCTTGATTTCCTTTTGCTGCAAATGCGTTTAAGGCTAGCCGATGTTTTAGGCATGTCCTTTGCTCCGCTACTCATTCGTACCACTTTGTCGCATTGACTGATATTGATAACAGGTAGATTAGGATTGAATGGTCCAATTTTACTCTCCGTCGACATTTCCTTGAAGAGTTTGTTTAGTTCTCCTATTAAGCATTCGATGTTTTTGAAATCAACGAATCGATCTGGGAAATGTGATTCTAGAAATTTGGCCACAAAGTCCGTGTAGGTTGATTGAAATGATAGGGTGCCGCACCTCTTCGTTGGTTCACTTTCATAATGGTGACGTTTCTTTTGTGCTGCAGAAGAAGTAATAGTAGATTACGTTGGATGCAGCGGAAGTCATTTATTACATACTAGACAATTTACGAGTAGAACTCATGAGTGTGTATTTGAGCAACAATTTTTGGGTAGAGCTCATGAGTGTGTGACTAAGCAACTAGCTTTGGAAATTGTTGTTTTGACAAGTGTGGAGTTGGCATATCCAAGCCGAAGGCGTGAGTTCGCGAGTCTCGTAGATTGTCCCGAAGTAATGAATTACTTCCATTTAGTTTGTTTTAGGCACTCTCACATGGGGAAAGTGGTTATTAAATGTAATGAACACCACTTCCCAGGTGGCCCAAACATGCATGTAATGACCACTTTCCGAATGTGATAGCGATTAAATGCATTGTCACTATCACAAACGGTGACGTAACATGCACTTTACTATGCATCAGCATGTAAATGGCACATGTTAAGAATGGTAAATACAATTAAGAGTCTGGCAGAAAATAACTCGACGAATCAACATACGTACAAGAGCAATGAAGCGTGAAAACCAGATGTCCTTGCTACACACCGCATGTATAAAATCAAAACCTTTTCATACCACCAACTGCCAGGCTTATATTTTTTGAAAATTCATTTATGCAAGAACGATAGACCACACGTATACAATTCTAGGATCTATAAAATATTCAGTGAATTGTTTAGAGATGCGATCATTTATGAAAGTAAGAAATTTGTAATTCAAATAGGTTAAGTTTCTTTGGTTGTGCTTGGATTTTTGAATAAATTTATTCAAGAGAAGAAAAAACCAAATGGACGCTGAAGTGGCGCTATGAAGAACACATGGTAAACAAATCAGAGAGTGCAACGAATGACTGTTTAAAATAGATTATCGATCATCGATTTTTCGCCATATGCAACATCTAAGAGTATATTGTGGCTATAGAAAAGACCTCAAAATACCCAGAAAACCACACGGTACAAAAAAAAACCAATTTAAGTAGCACACTCATCAAAATAACTAACATGTCCAAACAATACGCGTGAGTTATTTTACTCGAGAAGCCCCACAGAAAATAACATTGCCGAACATGTCATCATCAGGTGATGAATCATGTCCGTGGGGTGATGCGAGTAAAATATCGTCTGTGCTCAAGCAGAATGTAACTGGATGTTATAGTTGTGGGTATAGTAAAGCAATGTTTCGAATAGGGCTCTTCCCTTCATCTAAAATGTACTGGGCATACGGAATATATCACTTGAATTCTTAGAATGCCATGTATATAACGAATGACTATTAATAGCAGATTATTGGCATTTAAGGGGAAGTATCGAGGTTTGTCGACACTCCTCATATTTCAATATGGTCCTTTGTTGCATAAGGGATCGTGTAATAAAGACACGTCCACATAAGAGGGGGAAACTGTTCGAGAAAACGAGGCAGGCCATGCTGCAGGTACGGGAAATATGTCAATATGTTCAGTCGCACCAATATCAGCTGAGTGATGACAATTTGGAGTCGGAAGGCTACACACTACCACTTTGTTGTGTTGGGAATATCAACCATGGCGACATTTAATTATTTTTATTGCTAGTTCCATCCGGAAATTCACTATTACATGTATGTGTACCCCCACGGAAATGGTTCATTACACGTCATCTATTATTACATGAACGATCTGTCATCTACTTGATTCGTTTGCATTCTCAAAAAGAAAAAATTGTGTTGAATGCCATTAGTTGCTTCTCTTGTGATTCTTTTTTGTTGAGCATACATGTAATAGTGAATTTTCGGATGAGCTAGTAATAAAACAGCATACATTGGATGCTTGGAAGTAGTTCATTAACTCGGAATCAATTTCTCAACTCAACTCGCGAACTCATTCGTGTAGTTTTGAGCTACTCGGTTGCCACGAGTAGTGCGGCTCGGATATGAAAACCCAACTCTTGTTAAAGTAACAGTTTTCAAACCTTGTTTTACTTAAAACACACTCATGAGTTCGGCTCGCATCACAAATTGATCCCTCATGGCTCGCATCACAAATTGATCCCTCATGTAATGAGCTACTTCCGACGCATTCAATGTAATTTTACTATTTCGTTGATAGCTGTGAAACTTACGATTTTACATACACAATACACTCAAAGTACGTAATATATATGTGATTCGCTCGGAATGTGCGCAATGTATAGACTCAAAAAGTCGCCGTGCATAGAACAGAAGATCAAACAATAGAACCGGGAACAATAGAATTCATTGTTCATAGTACGGGGACTTTTTTACTACTATGAACCTAGTATATTTGAAACAAAGTGAAAACCCCGAATATATAACCTTTCTTCAATAGTGACGCAGTAGTAATTCATGTACCACGTGTACTTAAAAAATCATTTATCACCGAGTTGCATACAACGTTTTTCTCAAAATAGCCTTTATTTCCATTGCCTTTATTGAGAAAAAATCTTGTATGCAACTCGTTAAAAAAATTCTCGGTAATCTTCACGGTTTTTCCGAAATAGAAATCTATAAGTCTTCACAGGATTTGAACTTCAGTCCTCGAATGCAATTACTAAAATAATTCGATTCCCGGACGGAGCATCTTTTTCTTTTCAAATCTAGTTTTCAAAATGCATATTCTTGATATTCTAGCTAAATAAACATTGAAAATATTTTCATGCTTCATAAGAGGTGCGAAAGAAAAATGTAAAACCACCGGCCCCGAAGCATGAAAAAACTTTTTCAGCTTGAGTTCTCGTTTAGAATTGATCGTTTTCAAATCTGACGACCTCAATTGAATAGTGCTACCAAACTGTTAATTGCTTTCGTAAAAAGTGTGAGAACCCAGGAACCCGAAACAGTAACCAAATTTCCTATAATCGGCAAATGAATTATCGTAATTTTGAATCAGGGACGATTCAAGTACAGATTTGCAGACATCAGCTTTTGATTCTAACACTGTCATATAGAAATTAGCTCAGCTTTGACATATGTGACCCTCATTACCCTTATTACTGACTGAAGCTATGTTCTAAAATTATTTGTTTGAAGGAAAAAAAATCTCCTACGGTGCGTTGTACCAACATCAAAAACTCAATTTATATGAAAAATGCTGCCTCCTGCATCGTCGAGTAGGCCCAAAGAAGCTAAATGTACAAGTAAAAGCATTGTATCAGAGAAGATTTTTGACATTAGGCGAGATAAATCGGTATATTCAACTTCTTTGAGTAAGCCCATTATTTCAAATATGTTCTGGCGCCTTATTTATAGTGCGTTGGTAGATTACTTGATCAAAAATGTGGAAACGTTTTCCACAAAGATTTTCGTTATTTCAGAAAGCATCTTGTGCCACAGAATGTGAAATTTTTTGCGTTTCAAAAATTTTTCTAACGAACGAGAGTTGAAATATTCAATATTCAAAAGCAGAACATTTTAGTCGAGATGTGGAAATACGTCGTACTTTTCGGCGGCAAA
This sequence comes from Phytosciara flavipes, assembly GCA_026413405.1. Taxonomy (NCBI): domain Eukaryota; kingdom Metazoa; phylum Arthropoda; class Insecta; order Diptera; family Sciaridae; genus Phytosciara; species Phytosciara flavipes. The sequence goes on along the minus strand of JANTFA010032784.1, from coordinate 10,289 downwards.
GTAGCATGTATCGGTTGGCTTCGCAAATTATACTATTTCGAAGCAGATCGTTTTCTTATAAAATTTACGATCCCAGGTAAAGGTAGCGGAAAATATTACCTTTAGTTTTCCACGATTTTGAAGCAATTACCATGTTGTCGGACGATGCACTGTTACGTTTCGAACTTGTTCGACTGGTCTCAGCTCGTGACGAATTTACAATCGAGAACTTTGTATTTCTGTCGGTTCGTGATCGATATTTTCGCCCCGACTCAAAGATACTTGTCAACTCTTGTAATGAATCTAGACAGAGATTTTCATAGTTCTAATTCCGCGTTTCATCAATTTATATAGAGCACAACTTACGACTGAACAGTGAGAATTTCTTTTTGAGCTTTATGTCTGTACGGATAGTGATAAAAATTAATCAGTTCGTTGACTTCACAAGCGCATAATATATCACAATCCATAAACAAAAGAACTATACTTACGACAACTGTTCAACTGTAATTCGGGAAAAAGACAGTTTATTGCACCCAACAGATCACCTCTGTTTAGTATTTTTACTTCTGGTGCAACGACATTTTCAATTGCTACGTTCTTATGTTTCGATATGGCACTCGGTTGGATTTTGTCACATTTGTTTTCATCATTGGACATTGTCTCCGGTAATCTTCTTTAATCCATAATATGAAAAGGACTCGGTATGTTTCTAATGCAGATTGTACGTATAAATATATGTATCTGTAATTAAGCATAGTGTCAGTCACTACCGCCATGGGAATTAAATAGTTATGTCAGTAGTTGGGATGCCTTTTAAACCATTGTTTTCTAAGGTAATCAAATGCGTCGGAATGGAAAATTAGATTTTGCACAATCGCTCATTATGTTTGATTAGTTAACAGATTGTTTTGTCAGATTTACAAATCCGTTACTAGCAATGAACGCATGTCAAACTTCCCCGTCTCTTTTACTAGTTCCCCTTCCACTCCGACATCATTTTCTTAAAAAAATCATTTCTCAACCACAAAACAAAACGAACATCCTGTTTAAACGTAGTGGTTTCGAGATAAGGTGTCGTTAAAGTATCCGGTCACTTGCAAATTAATGGAAAAAACGTCTGCTGGAAGACATAACACTCAGATAAGAATAACGAACCTAGATTTCAATCTTAACAGTACACGAACGAATCGTTTTCAGAATAAAAATTCAATCCTCATGAAATGTTACTTTCATCAACGCACTTCAAGCAAAAGTGTGTCGATTGACAGCTGACAAATGCAGCACTATTTTGAATGAAATTTCATCGCGGCACTTTGATTCCAGAGAGGTTTCTGGCAACCTCACAAAGTTGGTTTACAAAATAATAGGAATCGAAATCGGACAGTGTACTTTGAGAATGACACTGTTAGGAAATTCTCAAGGTACACTATCCGATTTCGATACTTCTAATTTTGTAAGCCAACTTTATGTGGTTTCAAGAACGCTGCTTGTTTCTCTGTTCACTAGTCCGCAGCAAGTCGAGAGTGAGTTATCTCACACTCACCTAACCAAAAATTCTAGTCCCCGATTTCAATTAGTGCAGTTCTTTCAAGATTACGTAACGGAAAAGTTGAGTTTCGTTACTAACGTATAACAGACGGCAAGCATATCACCATCAGTATTATTATCGCATGACACAGCCATTCGTAAGAGGTTAGCATATTTGAGTTCATCGAATCGATAAATTGAGTTCATCGAAACCATTAATGAAGAGATAACATTCACCAATAATAGCCAGATGAACGGAGGAATTTAACTTTGAATTATTCGAGACAAAACGTATCTGTGAATTTTAATTTAACATAGCATCAATTCAACTCTGAAATCCAGCGAAATCTTGGAGGGTATTCCATCGCAGGACGATATATGTCGATTTGATGAAGCAATCAAGGGTTCACGATGTAACAAATGACTTTGCCCTAGCTACTTGTTCACATATGAGCGATAGATCAATTAAAATGATTTAGCTCACATTTTCTTCAACATGGGAAAAGTTCCGACATTAGTTGAATTGATTGAAAGGTCTTTAGTGCGGTTCATGAACGAAGACATGACCGTTTAGAAACGACTCATCACCGATGACAAAAATGGACGGAATTTTCAGTTAAGTGTTCTTTTATATAACAAAAAACGTGTTCTTGAACTTATGAAGTACAAGATTTTGAATCGACTTGCAGGTTATGCTGTCAACAATTGAAGTAACAGACTTAGAAATGATTGTGTGATACATCTACTGTTTCTAGAAGGTTAAATAATAGAGGAAGACTTTAAGGTTCATGTAGAGAACACACGAACAATTTTGAGTTGCTTAGGTGGTCAATCATGCTGTGGTTTCTATTGAAATCCGTTTTTCACTACATGCTAAACAATAGAAAACCCAGCATGATTTTCGATACCCCAACAATGCGAAGTTGCTCGTGTGATTTCAGTCCTAGTAAAGAACAAATGAGCAATTTTGCGATAGGTGGTTCACCTCACCAACGAAAAATTCCTTGTCTATTTTCAGCCTTTCGAAAGTTGAATAGAACATAAAACAGAACAAAGAGACGAAGGTATTCTGGGAAATTTTGACTTTAGGTGATGATAAACTCAGAGAAACCAGAGATATTCTCCAGAGATATACAACGTACAAGCTTAGCTTCCTTTATGATAATCTGTATCAATGTAATGCTCATGCAGCAAAATGTCTAAGAAACATCTAATCCCAGGACGATACCCTGAAATCATCAACTATCAAACTATTTTTTTTCAAAGACGACCAGCGTGTCATACCATCATTAGTTATTGAATCTACGCATTAGTTTTATTCCGTTATATGAGAGATGTGAGATCAAAGGTGAAAGAGATTATCGTTCATTTTTGCCATTCTTCCGTTACACGACAAAAAAAAATACTCAAACAGACCAAGTGCTACCATCTATTGTCATTCCCTATTTCTTTGTGTAAACTCCTTAGATGGAACCACTAGCCCAACAAAATGTAAACTGCTCTCACTGCTGATCATGTGACATACTTTACAAATTCCATTAAACGTCAAAAGACTCACTCCCCCATTTATAAATACGTGTTAGTAAACATTAAGCTCCAAATGCCATTATGTTCGGTGACTTCAGAAAGAAATTAAATTCCGTGATACAAGAGGGTCGCGAAAACCTATCGAACACGTACATAAGAACAACGTCATTAAACAATGAAAGTTCCAGCCGACAATCAGTGGACACTTCGCCACTATCAAATCCACTGCTAAACATAAACTTCGAAGCAGGATGTAAATATTTAGAATTACGCGAAAGTCAATGGAAGGAAATCCATCAGATGAACGAGGACAATGCTGAGCAGGCGAATGGAATCGATGAACATATACAAACCACAAAGGACACATCCACCCGGGTGTTGATGGAAGTGAATGATTTTAATGTAATGCTAACATCACTGCCAGCAGTCAGTCAAACGCTCAGACTGTGCTCAGAAATGGCCATGGAGCTGGCGAAAAATTGTAAACGGGTTGAGAAGGAGTTGGTGGAATTGGAAGACATACAGGACCGGCTGGATTTAGAAGCCAATAAGCGGAAACACCATCTCGAAATGGCTGTGTACAAGGAAAAGAAATTAGGTTTGACATTGAGTTGTGATTGGTTCATAGGATAAGATAACGACAAACTATTCTTCTAGTTGAATTGGAGAAGGTGCGCCAGAAACTGTTGCATGTGCACGTAAACAATGTCCAGGATTATGAAAAGAAAATTGGTGAAATTCAGAAAGAGAGACACGCAGTATTCCAGGATGCCTTTCAAAATGACTTACAAGACTACAAAACACTGGGTAAAATTCCAAGTAAGTACAGCGGGGTACGGCAGTGTAAATTTGAGATAATTTTTGGTGGTTAGATTTTGTACATTCGAGTAGGCACCTGATTTAACTCTGAGGCGTTCCAAGGAGTAGTAATTCTTAGCTAGCAGTCTACTGGCAACCTGGCCAACGGCCAGGCAATAGTTGACACCAATTCGATCAACGTTTTTTCATTTGCAATGTTCATGGACACATGCCAAAATATTGCAAGATAAAAATCGAATGGAATTGGTGTCAAGTAACATGTCTGATCGCCACAAATCAACGCTACACATCTCAGCATTATACTCACATAATATCGCAGCTTGACAAAATGGATAACAAAAAAAAAGTTTCTCCCGTCTCCTATAAAACTTCACCAATCACTAAACATACTGCGTTTCTATGGTGATTTTCACGTTTCCCTCTCTATACTTTTCAGAAGTGGAAAATATAAAGCCCCGACCGGAACTGACTTTAGAAGAAATTTCGCTGGATAGTCGCGACACCGAGGCCTTAGATAATTTCCTAAACAACTGAATGTACATATGGAATGTGTGCAATGTCGGTGCTGTGAACATATTCAACCGAATCATTATAATAATCAAAGAACTGAAGCAATTTTATAAAATCGTCGTATCGTCGAGGCCTTATCGCATCTTTTTTTTATTGTGCAGCTGGTTGTTGTAGTATAATTACCTCAGTAAAAAATGATTTTCATGACAGCTCATAACAGATATACAAAAGAAATTATGGTAAATGGGAGGTGAGGTGATGCAATGAGTATAATAGTGACTGTTAATGGAATGTAAATTTTAAGATTTATTTTATAAGTGAAAAACGAAAAACCCATTTTTTGTCTACAAGATGCCAAAACAAATAAATATTTTTGTTGAATTTAATCAGGCGAAATTTTTTCCTTCTTCGTTGGAAACAAAGGTAGGACTGAGTGGCAGAAAATTATAGTCTGGCCATAGCTCATGGCCCATAAGAGTTCTAATTGGAAAATGAACGTAAGAACCGTCAGAAATACTGCAGTGCTAGAACAACAGAAAGTAACCGAAGAACCTCATTGATTGTAGAATCTTTTGTCTCATTTGCAAGAGACTTAATTTAAAGTGAGGGCAGGGTGTATCTCAAATAGGCCGATAGTCCGATTGGATATGTCTTGAAGCTTTTGAGAACCTCTCACTGTTGAAAAAATTGACGTCGGATATGTACAACTGGTTGCTAGGAAACCATTCTGTTTCAACTCGAAAAAGTTTGACTAATTTCTCGACCCGTTCGACGCACGAGGGTCTACTGCTTTCACTCTTACGTTTCTTACTCATTCGCCACTCTGCCAATGTGGTCAGGTGCAAACGATCGAACACTTGGTTTCCGACTGCTCAACGCATAAATTCAACGGAAGCCTCTTTGACATACACGAAACGACCGACGACGCAATTAGTTGGTTAGAGAATTTGAGTGTCGAACTTTGAAATTTGAAACTTTTTTTTTGAATTGTTAAAGGAATATCCAGTCATTTGAATAAATAAAAACTCTTACGTTTGTAACAAGTCGAATTTGAATCCCTGAGTAAGGGGAAATCTTTTGTGGTTATCCAGAGATGCAAACTCAGCCTGTTACCAGGATCACTTGAGTATAACGAAAAAATTCTCAATGGGTCTTTTTTCCTCGATTTGTATTCACAAATGCCAGTTTCAGTTCGAAAATGAGCCAAATGAGTCTAGTGGATGTAGAAATATGGTCGAAATAGTGATATTCTCAAGGTCAACAACATTGCTCGTACGTAGTTGATGAATGTCGCGAATACTTGACTACATCATTCTAGTATAAAAGAATTTGTCAAAATCGTATTTGGAAGGTAAAGCCCATAGAGTAAACCTGATTCAAGCTAGTCGACCGTACAGTAAAGGTAGAGATTTTCGTCGAACCACGAGTCATCTGATTTTTTTGATCTGAAAGTTAGCGGTACAATTCTTCGCTGGCCATGGATATGGTCTACAGCGGCTATTTTGAATTTTAGTGTTTCTGGCCTATATCTCGAGCAAATTTCACCTGATTTTGGTGAATTTTCTTCAAATTCACGAAGTTTGTCTACAAAATTAGGGCATTCGAAATCTAATTTCATAATCGAGATGTCCCACCTGTATCAGTGACACCTAGCTACAGTGTTAAAATATTTTCAAGGTACACTGTCCGATTTAAATCCCCTTAATTTTGTAAACAAACTTTGTGACTTTGCTGGAGAGTTGCTTTGCCAACCTTGACTTCTCAATGAAAAACTTCTTAATCTTTGAGAGCCTATGAAAGCCTATTCCACATCACCGAACAAAGAAACATTCAACAAATTCAGCTTGACCTAGCGTCAAGATTTCCACCATCGATCGAATTTTTCCATTCGCTTCTGCCTCTAAATGCAGTCATTTACAGTTACAAATTTGGCCCATATAAAGTAAGGCATAAAAAAAGGCTTTCTGGCAATGAGTTTTGGGTGTGAGAGTGAATCCAACGACGAATCTTTTCATCAAAATTTGCATTTTTTAATCTCCACTATCTTCAGGGCACAAAATCTTTATTTCGACTCTTCGATTTTCCTCAATGCGTGGTCAATAGCAATGAAAGTGTAGGACAGGTATGGCCAAAACCTATGTCCGGAGGACACGAAGGTTTTGTAAACGCACTCATTTCAATAATATTTTGACATAAATTCTGAGCATGTTCAAGATAAATCGACCGATTGGCCATACCTGTCCTACACTTTCATTGGTCAATAGAAGTCGAGCACAAGTTTTTTTTTTCAGGACTCGAGACCAAATTACCAATTTTCTTTCGTAATTCGAACACTCGGTATGAAAAGTCGTTTACGCTTCTGTTGTGTGGACAGTTGAAGAGAGTTGAAGTCTTCAACTTGAAGAGTCGGTTCAAGAGAGCAGCGGAAGACACATTTTGATTCATATTCACGATAAAACGAATAGCAATTTAAAACAAAGAGAATCTTGGCTAACCCAAGTTCCGCTACTGTATTTCTTGACAACACAACAATTGTGAAGTTGCAGTCTTAATCATGTCTTGATCACTTTAATTTTCTTATAAAAAAATTGTCCTACCGATGCCGTTGCATATATTCCTCCCAATACTAAGAAATAACCACCAAGCGTGTGGTAATGTGTGCGTTGATCTAACTGGAGCCCCTGTTCAGAAACTAGAACCACTGTTAGGATCGTCTGGAATGTCAATGCCACTAACGTATTTATGCCGAATATGAAGGCGAAACTGTCGTCGTGTAACTGCTTGGCAACACTAGCGCTGTTGATAAATGAAAATCGTTTTTCGTCACTGCACATCATCTACTCGGCCACATCAATTCACACTTACCTTGCCATGGTAATCATGAAGTGATACACAGTACCGAATAGAATGTACATGGCATAGGCGATCCAAACGTTATCTGTTAGCGAAGCCCATAAAATGAAACCTCCTTCTAGCAGTGAACAACCTGTGAAGGAAGTGAATCATTCGGAGAGGTCCTATACATTTTTCTATGTGCGACGTTAAATTTACCTGATAAAATCCAGAGATCCCATCGAACAAACTTTTTGCTATTTAAGAGACCGGCAGCGAATGCACTTAACGCTCCAGATAAAGTTAGGATCCCTTGAATGAATGGAGAGTTTGATCATGGATTTCGATGTATAACTTCAAAATTAATACCTTCGGCGGCCCCATTGTACAGATTTTCCTTTTCAGGATCTATCTGTTTCCACAGTAGCTGAATGTAGCTTTGGACCTGGAAGTAAATTGTAGGCTTAATTACCGTCGCGGTGCATCGCTTGTACGCTAGAAATTTTTACCTGAAGAAACCCGCACATCGCCAATGCCCACCAAAAGCTCCATTGTATCACAACCTTATTCGAATAGGAACTCTTCAACTGAATCCATAACAATTCGAATGCTCCTCTGCATGAGAATTTCGGATCTGACACACTGTTGCCATTTTCAACTTTCAACACATCTAATTGGCTGTCTGACTTCAAGCCGTTATTGGCTTCCAATGCTTTACGACTATCAGCGGTCGAATAGAAATACAAACTAGCACCTACTGACGGCAGTGCTATGCCACAAGCCAATGAAACGAATTGCGCTGTAACAATTTACTTATAGATCTGGAATCGATGGTTGTTCGTTTAGCAACCACTGGAAATTGAAGTTATTCACTTACAACCGAACGAAATGAAGTTCAACTCTCGGACATTCAACAATGAGTAGCTGATTAACAGTTGTGCCAATACAGAGCTCAGAAATCTTCCAGCCAAGATTGCTGAACGAGTGTGTCCAGTTACAATCTGATATTTGTCTTTGTCAACTTGAGCATAGATGTATGTGTAGTACGCCACCTCAGACGCCATAAAAAATCCAAAACAAATTTGAACACACTAAAGAGATGAAGAGAATAACTGAATATGGGATTGCAAGTGATGAGAATACTGATCTTACGATTATTGCCCGAAGTGATGTTGTCCATAGCAATAGCGACCAGAGTACGATGCCACATGCAGCCGAAGCGATAATGACAATTTTGTATCTGAAACGGAAAGGTGGCGCTAATTATATCGAGTATTGTCCATTTCCAGATAAATCAGTAATTTACCTTAACATATCTGTAATCAAGAAGACAACCACTAGCAGTAATAAATACGAGTATGTTCCCCATGGGTAAATTTCCCGATAAATTTGGTCCTCTGTTATATTTCTCCATTCTCCAGATAAAAACTCGAACACAAATGGTTCGGATGGTCTGAGCTCACGGAAAAAACCAAATGCACACAGAAGTAGCGACGTTTTCAGCCATAGTTCCATTGTTTGCTCTGAAACACATCAACTGATTATTATTTAGAAGAGCTTTTTTCTTGAGACGTTGTCAATATTGATAATATCCCAATCAGAGACTAAAGCGAAGCTAATGCTAATGAAGCAACACAATGGCGTAGTGGTCTGTTTTCCACTAAACGATTGAAGTTGCCAATGCTGAGAGTTCGATTCACTACTGTTTGTTTACAACACACAGCTGATTGAATTGGTTCGAGTCTGTGTTAGTTGGTGGAAAAAGCTTTCCCACGGCTAGACGGCAAAGATATTGTTTCGCTCTTTAGTACATTAGATTTGTCGCGCAGGTTACCACTGGCACAGTAAAACCTTTCGATATTGGAAGGATCTCAAAAAGCAGAATTATCTACACGCTGTACAACACTGTTAGAATATTCTCAAGAGACACTGTCCGATTTCAATTGCTTTAATTTTTTGAACAATGTTTGTGACTTTGCTAGAGAGTTGCTCTGACGGTACTAGTAAATAATGATCTAGCCTCTGACCCACGGCGGATTATTAGAGCTATTCATGAAAAAATTGGTGTCGCTTATTCTCTATTTCACGCCGTAAGTGCGCCAAAACATTTGAATATTTAACGTATTTATTGTCAATTTAACGCTACCGCCATAAAAAAATTGCGTCAAAAAAAACATTTCTACGTTTCTTTTTGAATCTGAAGCCACTATCGGTGTGAATTGTATTCAGACGAAAGCCATAGAGTGATAACGTGAATCTAACGGTACACAAAATGTAGTAACTTTATTCGCTACTAGTGTGTCATTTTAAAAATCAGCTTTCAAAATTTGAATTTTGAGTGAATGGACGAATGAACAAATTAATTGACAAATCAACGCACTCTTCTTTTTCTAAATTTTGAGTGGACTTACGGTTTCAACAGCGACTGTAATGAATAGAGACATAGAGTTCTACAAATTGAAAACCCTACAGAGATCTACTCCCTTTGAAATTTGTTGTAATTTTCATATCAGCATGTGTGCGAAACTTGCATGATTCGTATATTAGAAAAAAAACGACGGGAAATTCCAACATTACACGCGTCACGCACGTGTATTACGTGGACATTTTATATGTGAAGCCATGTGCATAGATTTTTGAAACGTGACATACGATTGATATTGTACGTGCATAAAGGAACGTGTGAAAGAGGATTGGAAGGTTCGTTCATGTATTCGAGACATTGGTACATCACCTTTTGTCGTCCACACATCTGATGGCTTGACCTAACCGTCCGTAAAAAATGATTTTATAACACAAATAATATTGCTAATGGGACACTCCTGAAATTTCTTTCTAATTTTCGCTATGGGACGTGTGTCGCAATGAATTTGTATTGTTATGGCTTGCATAACGTACATCGATTTTGTGAAACTTTTTTTAATCATCCCTCAACCCCTGAGTATGCTACGATTATTTCGCCACGCATTTCCATCGATATTCATGTGTTCATGTCCAACAATTTATTTTTCGTAGTGTCGTGATGAAAAATTATGTGGATGACAAGGGACGAAGAAAATAAATTCAACCTGTGCTATTGCAGTCCTTGCCTT
>JANTFA010032673.1:0-15595 GCA_026413405.1 Phytosciara flavipes | reverse complement strand
AAATTGCCGTCATCAGTTCTACAATTCAAAAGATTGAAAGATGTGAACCGAGCTACGTATGCAGAAGGACCTGGAATTACGTCGACCGTTTTCCATCCGACATCGACTGCGGCCATTGTGACAGGATACTCCGGTGTTGCGACCATTTATGCCATTGACGGGAAAAAGAATGAAAAACTCCACAGCACCACATTCGAGAACTTCCCCATCAAACAGTGTAGCCTAACGAATTCCGGCAATCAGGCAATTATCGGTGGCAGCAAAAAATATTTCTACACATTCGATCTTCTCACCGGCTCTGCACAACGAATCTTTCTACCCAAAAACATTACCAAGCTGACACAATTTCAATTGTCACCGTGTGGAACATATCTGGCCGTCATCGGACGCTTCGGTGAGGTGCACATCTTGAGTGCGACAACGAAAGAGAAACTATTCACACTGAAACAAGAGCATCCATCGGTGGCATTGGCATTTTCAACCGATTCCAGCAAACTATTTTCACACAGTTCTGATGCTGAAGTGACCGTCTTCAATATGAAAACTCGTCTCGTCGAGCATCGATTCTGGGACGAGGGATGCATTAACGGTTCCACCATAGCGATAAGCCCGAGCGGTGAATTGTTGGCTACCGGCAGTAGGCAGGGAGTGGTTAACATATACGATTTGCGACATAGTTTAACGACCAAGACACCGATACCGCTGAAAGCGGTCATGAATCTGACCACGGCCATATCATCGATCACATTCAATTCAACGTCGGAAGTGTTGGCCATGTCTTCGAATAGTGTTGCCGATGCTGTGCGAATGGTGCATTTCCCGACTGGTACTGTGTTCAATAACTTCCCCGGCATTCTATCCAAATTGGATAAGCCGACCGTTTTGTCGTTTTCACCGCAAAGTGGATATTTTGCCATCGGCAGTATGGCTAAACAGGTTTCGTTGTTCCGTTTGAAGCATTACAATAACTATTGAGTTCGGACCGGTTCACTGTACAAATTTAAAACGAAAAAATAAAAATGAAACCAAACGAAATGAATGAACTTAGCGCTTCAGATTTTATTGTAATTTTGGTTCTATTAACATTTTTGTTTGTCACATCTTACGAACGAAATAAATAATTTTGTAACCTTCATCCTTGGTTGGCTATAAGTATTTTGAACATCCACTTTTGTTTGCCCATCAAGCTACATAATAATAAGATGATGAACGCTTCCAGCTCTACTTAGCTTTGCCCTGGGCAGCCACACTTTCGATGGCCTTTCGAACGGTCTCTTCATCGCCCAAGAATTGCATCGAAACGACTGGCTTGAAATTCTCATCCAATTCGTAGACGAATGGAATGCCCGTCGGCAAATTCAACAACATAATAGCATCGTCGGACAAATTATCCAAATGCTTGACGATGCCACGCAGACTGTTACCATGGGCGGCAATGATGATCTTCTTGCCTGCCTTCATTTGTGGTATGATCGTGTTGTTCCAGTACGGTAATGTTCGGGCAATGGTCAATTTCAGCGACTCGAACATTGGGAATTCCTCTGGCTTGGGATCACTGCCATATCGTTCATCCTTAACGATGGTATTGTAGTAGGCATGATCCGGTTCCATTGCTATATACGAACCGAACATCGGAGATGGTTAATCGAAAAATTGTGATTCAGTCAGAGAGGGATTTTATTGATTTTACCCGGTGGCGGTGTATCAAAACTGCGACGCCAGATCTGCACTTGTTCTTCGCCGTACTTAGCAGCTGTTTCTGATTTGTTCAATCCGGTCAGACCGCCATAATGACGTTCATTCAATCGCCAAGTTTTCTCAATTGGAATACCAGCTTGACCGGATTCGGTCAAAATGGAATTCAATGTGACCTGGGCACGAGTCAATACCGATGTATGAGCTACATCAAACGTGAGACCAGCTTCTTTGACCGCTTTACCAGCAGCTACAGCTTCCTCTTTGCCTGTAATTGAGTAAATCAACAATAATTGATCGCAAGAAAAGAGAGAGAAAAACAATCACCGAAAAGGTGAGCAAGGGAAAAAATTGACAGAAACCTTTTTCACTCAAATTAGCGTCGAACCAGCCGCAGAATAGATTCTTCTGATTCCATTCCGATTCACCGTGACGAACCATCACAATTTTATACTTTCCGGCCATTTTCAGTGCTCGTTTAATTTTTGTAAATGGTTTAAATCTGAGTGAATCAAGTATTGGATATCTGGTCGATGTCAGTTCGTCTTTTGATAATATTATGACCTTCTTACGTCACAATTTCATTGAAAAGGTCATTGGTGGACAGTGTTTTTAAACTGCGATGTGAAAACGACCTAGATTGTCGATAGTATGTCCAGGTCCAGGGTGATCTTTCAAATCTTTAAAAGTTTGCTGTAAGCTCTAATGGGACCAACACCATCAATCATTTTCTTCTGTTGAACTTTTAGTAGATGTTTGCACTGCATGATGAGACTTTTACTTTCACATAAATAAGTTTGTTCGAGCCGAAGGCGAGGCAACTCATCCATTCGAATGTAATAATAATTTTCGTGGTATATGAACACGATGAACACGCATGATGCAGTTGATTATTTTGGTGGTTGCAGTGATGAACGGATTTTAGAGCAAACTCGTAACATGTCGCGAGCAAAGTTATCTAAACATTAAGAATACTGACGCGAACTCTCAGCGGATCAAAAAAAAAATACCACAATAGCCTAGTTCATTTCAGAGAGTTGAGGGACTCAAGGCTATATACTGTTGTGGAGGTCACCTCAATCGCCATTTTATTAGGTACGAGGGAACACACCACCTCTGATGGCAGCGACGATAACATCACAGTAGGTGAATTTTTGTATGAAATCCGCCATACTATCGTCAGCTGTTGGGTGTAACCCGCGTTCTTGTATTGAGGTTACCTACACCTGTATATAGCCTTGGAGGGACTGACGTTTATACTCTAGGGGAACTCAAAGTATATAAACATAGGGAAGTAGCGCGGATCGCCATTTCATCAGATGCGCGGCGACACAGAGTTTCTATGGTGAGTTTGATAAAATTTCCAAAATCTCGTTGAACAAGGTACACTTTTTTGCCTACACAATAGCGAGAGCTGGAAACAATTCAATTGTTGATGCACATTTGGAAGGTTTTCGCTGTCAAACACAGAGTTGCTACTTGTTGCACAGCAGATGGCATAGAAGTTTTAGTGTTTGAATAGAAATTAACCACAGAAACTCTGTGTCGTACGCGCATCTGATCCGCGCTACTTCCCTATGTTTATATACTTTGAGGGGAACTGACGTTTAATCGGTATACACGGTATACACGTTTAATCGGTATTTTAAATTTCGCTCACTCTCTGTAATAAACTAGTCTAAGTTATAACGTTTGTGTACTGATTATACAATAAATTGATGACAAATTATGTGACTTTAAATTTGGGGAGTTCTTCAGTTGTATTCAGTGGAGATAACTGATGTGAACTGTTCATTTATAGTCAGAAGACCATTCTAGGGTGTGTTTCTGTATGAGAACTCGTGCAATAATTACGTGCACACGTTTTTTCAGATTTCTCCTCCCTCTTATGTGGACGTCATTATTGCATGAGCCCATAACTCAAACAATTTTAAATGAGTGAAAAAACGGTCTTTCATTGAATGAAACTAAGATTCTCATTGCATATCACGGCGAAGTTATAGCTCGTTTTGTAAAAACGCAAACCAACGGCGTCATCCACAACGTGTGTTGATCTTTTTTATTATCTAAAATTTTCATTTTCATCTACATTTTCATATACAATATTACTCAATTTTTCTCGTAATTAAGTCAATTGACATGAAAAGTTCTGAGCATAACAGATACGTAAAAAGCGGTTCTGCCCTACAAACCTACAAGAAACTTACAAGCTGATTTCAACAAAAGAATTCTTTTGTTAAAACCGGTTTGTAAGTTTCTTATGCTTTGTAGTGCAATATTTTGTTTACATGCTTTTGCATTTCCTAGGCAATTTCGCGAGTTTAGCGAAAATGCATCAAACTAATCGCCCAGAGCAGCTGTAAGTTTTCTTTCAAGGGGCCGAAAACTCGAGAAAAAAATCCAAAATGGCATTCACTTGCGGCCCCGCAAGGCTTATACACTAAGGAGGTTGTGCCATCCGCCATTTTTTCAGGCAAACGGTGTCACACCTCTCTCATACAAAAAACTCACCACAGCCTACTTTGTATGTCGTGGTGAAATTTTTGCATGAAAAGTGGTGCGGCAAGACCTGCTATGTATATTGCCTTGCGGCGCCGAAGCATGAAATAATCATTCGCATCAAATCAATACTGCGATATTACAAAATTTCACAAGTGTAATAATGTCATGAACACAACGCACACACAACAAAACGGAGAAATAATTTCTATTACACATCGTTCAACCTAAATGCACAGAAGAAGAATTAGAATGAAATGAAATCGAAAATGCAGAGAGTATAAGCTAGCTCGGCCTTCGTTTACATTTATTCACCAATTTCTCTTATTAGCGAAACGAATAGCAAAACACGCAGAGGAAATGCCACTTTTAAGCAAAACATCGTTTCAATCCCTAGACCTTGCAAAGAGCCCTGCTGAGAGAAGACTATAAGAACGTATCGTTTCTTATAGCTTTTGACGCGTGATATTCAGTATTTTCATGATTTGACACGCTTTTCATGCTTCGGAGACGAACTTTAGATTTGATTTCGGTTTTCCGGGCCCTCGCATGAAAGATTGACACTTGTTAGAGGCGGTTGTTTCCAGGCAATTTGTAGCCCGAACGAAGTGACAAATAACTACTGCATAGTTTGTGAAAAAATGAGAAGCCACGTATTCGTTTGTGATGGTTGACCTCGGTTTCACCTTAGATCAACACAATGTGTATACACGAAAACTCGTCTTTTCAACTTCTCATTCCATTCCATTTTCTATTACTAATTTTTCTCCTCATCATACGAAAAACGGCTGCATCTAGGTATTTTTCTTGGGCGAATTTCTAGCAACACTGCAACTGTCAAATATTTATTTTGTTTTGTAAATTTAGTTTCAATCGTGCCACAATATAGAGTTTTTGTAACCGAGCTATATCCAGAAATAAAGTAATGTAATAGGCATAATATTAAATGAAAATAAACTAAAATGCCGCGAAAGTCTTACTCAATCGATTGCACTTGGCTCATTGGACATGGTAATGATATAAATAACCTGGTGACTGTGGACGAAATAGCCGAAAATGCATTGCCGAAAAGGTGAGTCGAAAATCTGAATGTTTTCATTTTCTTTCGTTTTGGTATAAAATTATATTTTCTGCGTGTTCAGTGAACTCTCGTTTAAACGATAAAAATAAGACAAGAGAAAAAACATGTTTGGCTAGATATTTGTGTAACCGAGGTTTACATTGAATAAATTATCATTGGAACTATGCGTGATTTTGCCTGCTATCATGTTTGAAAGTTAATGGGTTTTCGGTTAAAGGTGTAATTATGTTGTGTGTTGTAGTTATGCAGACAGGTTGGACTGTAAAAGTTTCTACATTTCATAAAGAAACTCCAAAAATTTCATTTATTCAAATTGATAAGCTAAGGTCCCTTCCTGATATGGTTGATATGGTTGAGATACCAATCGTAAATATTGGGTGAAAACAAATCTCACATTTGCAAACACGAATTTTTTTTTTTTGTTTATTTAGTCAATTCATCGACCGTTACGTGTAATATGCATTCCTTTGACTTCGAGTAAATAAACAGAATAGTATAACATTCACAGATGGTATCTCTATCATCTTGACTCATTGCACTTTGGAAACTGTTTTTTTGGTCTTAACATCTAGCTTTTTGTTACATAAGTCAAGTCAGCATAAAATGTAAATAAAAATCAATAGCCGAGCCTTTGAAAGAATTGTCATTTGAATTATGTGGTGTTGGTAGCCAACGACAAGAATCACAAAGTAATAATTTTCAATCGATTCAACCGTTCGGTTTTATATTTGTGCATGAAACATGATGATAGTTGATAAGAAAGAAGCATGACCATGACATCGTATCCATATAATATCTGTTGGTCAATCACTGGGTTTATAATCAATAACACTCATTCAAACTCACATCTAACTAACCAACCTTAGTTAACATAAAAAAATGTTCGATTGAAAGCGTTCGAATGTGTGTACGATAGACGATAAATCTTCATCTCCCAAAAAGAAAACAAAAAAAATTTATCCCACCCTCCCCTCGTGTGCTTCCAGCATTAACATAGACGATATAACCGGCACGGATCGAGCGGTATTATTCATCCGAAATGGCCAACCTACGGCCGATCAAGACGACGATTGTCAATTGAAAATAAATGCTGGCCCGAGGCATGCACTGACCCAGATAACAATCGTTTGTGACAGCGATGTTGTTGAATTGTTTACGGGAACGTATGAAGAATACAATCAGACCTATCGTGGCGAACTGTTGGACGAATTTGATGGAATTAAAAGTTACTTGTTTGAGATCAAATTGAAAAAGGACACAAATTGCATATGCCTGAAGGTAATATTTCACCACTGTGAACGGTGTTAAATGTTCGTTAAACTGAACTTGCGTTACATTCTAGTTTATAACACTGGTCGACCAACTGTGGATATATGGCGTCCATATGTACGTAACGCCCAAGCCAATCAATATCTTTCAACCGTCTATCAATATTGGTAATGTATCGGAATACATATCCGATTCGAATCGTGATTTGTCGGAGAATGCAAGCAAATGTAAAGAATTCATACAAATGCACATGAGTGCGAACAAATCGGCCGGTCCGCCAAATATGGCCGCACTGATGTCTTTCATCAGCGGGAAAGTGGAAGATAAATTTTCGGATATTGAAGTCGCCACAACGGAGACACCGTTCGTACCGGATACAATGGAAAATGGAGAGAATGTTGAACAGAAGAATTGTGCCAATCCCAGCATGATGGGCTCGTTGCCATTTGGTTTTGAGAGTAGTATTGATCTCGTCAAAACGTATTTTGATGGGAAATTTCGCGACATTGAAGTGAAATTAATGAATAAAATCGACGAAAGATTCACCGAATTGCTGGAGAAACAAGACGAAAAATTCAATGAAATATTGAAATTGTTACAGAAATAGTTTACACTTTGTCACACACACACCATACACACAAAGTTTGTTGTTTTATATGTTAAATTGGAATGAATAAAATTTATTTAAATATTTTTTACCGAACAACTCTCATCTTTCACACTGAGAGTCGTTTTTCAGATATTCACTGGGCGTGTATGAAATTTATCGAATGTTTCGTAGACCCATACGAGGTACGAGGACTTTATGCTTTCAATCTCGACTTTGTAACACGTCGAATTCGAATTTGTTTTTGCCTATAGACTTGCCAAGTCAGCAATAAAATCATCAGGAGGTACGAGTAGTGCACGTCATATGTAGCTCGCTTTCCATAAAAGACATGCGTCTCAGTACTGCATCTTTAAAACATGCCATTTAAACTCATCCTTAGCTCATCGCAGCCATTTCGATAGTCTCGTACGGAGTCTAATTTGAAAAATTCTACCAAAATCAGTTGAAATTTCCTCTTAATGTAGGCAAAATTGGCGATAAGCCGTTGAGGTGATCGGTAGGAAGAGCCCTAAGTATATCTTTTCCATATAAATCGAGTAAATACCATCCACATTCGAATATTTTTATTTCATTTGAACGGCAAATGAGTGCGAACAAAACGTCGGTTAAATGAAATTGAAGTAGAATTCTTCGACTGAGGTCTTTACCCGGTCCTTTTAAGTGTTTTTTCACTGAATTTCGTCCGATTTTCATGATTTTTGTTTCATTCATAAGGCAATGAACGATTAGAGTTTTGACAAATCATTTTTAATCGACGTTTTACATCATTCTAAAGGAAACAATTGTTCTACGGTATGTCGTATGCCTCCAAAATACATCGGCTTTTTTATAAGTTCGTCTAAACTTCGAAACGTACAGCCGCTCACATAATATTTCTGAAATGGCGTCCACATATCTTACGCTGCTTTAAGATATTAATTGATTGGAACTGTGGCCAAACATGTATTTTTAGCTGGGTGCAAATAGTGCTCGGATACTATGGAAAGCAAACCGACCACCGATTGAAAGCGTACACACTAAGAAAAACTTGAAAGATAGCGATATTAAGGGGATAGAAAAGGCAAGTGGATGGTGACTCATTGGTCAGTCTATACGATAAATCTTCTAGAAACAACTTTCTGGAATTGGAACTCTGCCTCAATATCGAGTAAGACTGATATAGAAATGGGAAGTCGATGACCTCTTCACTAGCCGAGGGCTAGGGTTATAATCCCCTGAGTGGATAACCAACTTACCCCATAGAAACGTAAGGTATTTTACTCATTAAAGCAACCAAAAAACAAAACAAAAATTTGCAGAGTAAAGTAACGTCCGAATTGTCTCCCTAGGGAAACACTGCGTTGACAAAAATTCCTGGTTTCTTATCAAACGGTTGAGGCTATATGATAGATAAAATCACATACCTTCACTGAAACTATTCTCAAGGACTCGAATTGCAACTCTTCATTTTATTTGTTTTATTTGTCAATAGAATAATTCAACTCACAGCCCCATCATGGCGCCACGTTAATGTAGGCGCCGTGACGCAAGTCCAAAACTACAAAAAAAAATTTTTTTTTAATTTTTAGGGACAAGGAACGATATATATACAGCAACTTTTTGACTCCCCCCTTAGCTCGGAGGGCCCCTCAAATACTTTTAACGTAATCTAATACGAGTTCAACGACGTATCGCATGTCAAAAATATTCAGATTTGGCCGAGATATGATTTTTCAAAAAGTTCTGGTTTATATAGAAAATGATAAAAAAACTCACTTTGAGAAAACTGAAATCGCCTACGTTAGTTAGCTTGTTTGTTAGTTCCTATGGAAAAGTGCTTTCCAGTAACTTCTAAACGTTTCCATAGATCAGCCTGAAATTTTGACTATGGGTCAAGTTCGGGCTCTAGATGAAAATTATGTTTTGAAAAATGGGGGTTGACGAGCTTATTGGGGAGCTAGGGCTCCTGAAACCTTCCAAACAATTGCCATACGAAGTGAATTCATGGATGAATGTGTGTATGTGTTGTAGTAAATAATTTCGTTGAACATATGAAATGAATGAAAGTTGGATTGGGGACAGCTTTTTTTGCTGTTGTATGATTATGATAGTAGGGCAGTTGGTAAAAATTGTATCAATTATGTTATTAGAGGGGGTAAGCACTGAGGGGGTGTTCAAAAATAATAAGATCAAGTAATACTTCCAAAAGAACTGATATCGCTTTGGGTGACGCATTCTGTGCATGAACGCAGTAATTTTTATCAAGAAAATCTCACCAAAAAAAATTCTCAACAAAAATTTTAGTAAAAAAAATTGCGTCACAAGGTGGCAGATGATTCGGCTTTCTTCTTTGAAAGTTTTTGCCTTGCAGTACATAATTGCCTTCTTATCTAAAGTTCGCTTTTGTCCTCAACATCTGCCACCTGTGACGCAATTTTTGAATTTTTGACACAGAATGCGTCACCCAAAGCGGTATCAGTTCTTTTGGAAGTAATGCACAAGGACTTGCGTCACATTTACCCTTTGAGGGTTTTTTTACTGATCGTGTTGACAATCAAAATGTGTTACCCATACTTTTCAGTTTTTCCTATCTTAAGACCCTGACTTTCAATCAAGGACATGAATACAACACATACTTGCCATCGTTTAATACTTTTTTTTTCTTCTTCATTGAGATTTTTTTTATGACCACGGCAATAAAATCCACTGCAACTCTTTTGTTTCATATGGTAACATAAGTCTTCATTTAACTGCATAGAAGAGAAGAAAAAAAATTCCTTAGTCAAATGTAACTGGACATATACATACATACATAGCACTACGTTAGGTGTATTATACTATGAGCATTTCTACCTCAAGTTATTTATTATATTCTCCATTTTGATGCATACACAACATTATTAAGTTGGTAAACGTAATCTCAAAGTGCATTAGACTCTTCTGGAAATGATTTATTTTTATAATTCTTGTTGGCATTTAAAAATTTCGGAGGAATAGATTTGAAGATAAAAGCAGCGGGATGGTGAATCTTTTTACCCATTTACTTGTTGGATGGTTGGTTGGCTGGTGTGTTGTTGTTCTTTTTTTTCTACTTCTTCTTATACCTGCACCAAGAGACTTTTCTCTACCATCCGTGTGACTTATACACACAAATTTCGTTTCATCTTCTATTCTTTGACGCAGTAAAGAACCATCTTCAGCATTCTGAATTGATGGAAAATTGTATTTTATTGAATGTTTCCATTCTTTCCTTTTAATGAATGAGTGATAATTTATTTATTTATTCAAATGACTACCGAACCGATGTAATAATACAACACAACCCGAAAAAATGTTGTTGTTCTACTGGGAAAAAAGAAGTCATTTTCCATTTCAGTTACATAAAAAATATTTTTTCATTTAATATTTAATTGTAACAGAAAGATCTGAAGAAATCACCACGTAAAACGTATATTATGTAGGTAGGCCTGAAAATTGCATTGCAATTATGAAATTAAAACAGAGACGCGAATTCCGCAGCAAAGACAGTTACGTACATCCTCTGCCGAAGACACCGAGAGATGTTTCTACTCGTACACACTACTACTGTCTCCATCCACAGAGTGATTATGTTCAATAATTTGCAATTTCACACATTGACGATAATAATGATAAAACTGGGTGGCATATTACGTTCTGTTGAACGTTTTTTTCTTTCCACAATTTTTTTTTCGGTTTTGTTTTTCATCCACAATCTGTATAAAAATTGTGTTATTCAATCCGGTCTTTAGTTTTAACGAAAAAAAAAGAAAAAAGTATTTTTTTTTGTTGTTTTTGTTTCTCTTTGTATGAATTCTGTAATGTGAGCTGTTCATTTAAAGCATTTTTCTTTGTTCCAATCTGGGGGCATCCAGTGACTGTCGACGAAAGATAAAAGGATGACGGTATAGTGGATTTTATTCGTTTTGGCTCCTACACTTCCCACATTCAATTCCCCTTATTCAAATTTCTGGTTTTATTTCGTTGGCAACATTGCCATATAATACTCACATGACCAACGGTATTAGATAGAGTCAATTAATATTAGGACTGGACTTAAACATTTCTATGTGTCCATAAAAGTCCTTGAGATTGTGGACTGTGGTATTAGTTTTAGTTGATTTTCACATGAAGTTTTTCTTCTCATTTTCCGTCATAAAATTACACTCGATAGGTGGCATGGTGGCGCTGTCAATTTAAAACATGTCTGGGTGCCCATGTAATTTTTGGGTGCCGATTAGCATCAGCGCCACCATGCCACCTCTCGAGTATAACTGAATGTTTTCCGTACACATCGTCTAGCCACACTGTTCCTCACTTGAAACTTAACTTATCTGCTGTAAAGCCCCTGAAAGGCTGAATCTCAGAAATTTGTATTGTTATAAATAGAATTTAAAGATGAATAAAGAATTGATTGATTGATTGGGACTGGAGACCACCTTACGCAAGATCTAGAGGCAGACCACCAGAGAGGTGGACGAACGGAATCACAAAATTTCTGAAATAAAGAACTGACAATAAGTAGCAATGGATCGTGGAAAATGGAAGAAAATCGGGGAGACCTACATTCAGCAGTGGATATAAATGGACAGAGTTTCGCAAAAAAAAAAATTGGATGCATAACACCGTTCTGAGGAAGAAGGAGAGTTGAATGTGGAATGTGTAGGATCTAAATTTGGTAGAACTTAGAATTTGTATGCAAAATAATGTCGTCCACAGTAGTGCAGCGGGCCTCTGCAACAGCCCCAAGGCAACCGACTCTTTTGTCTCTCTATGTGTCATTTTGCTGTGTTGTGTGTTACGCATTATGCAATTTATTAATTATAATATTTTATAATCCGTAAAACGGTTTGCTGGAGACGTTTATTCCTTCTCAGTGTTTATACTGAGTGGCGTTTTGTTTGTTTGAATGTTACATATATATTTGTCTTGCATTCAGCGCAATAAAGTATAATGTCGGAATCGGACCAAAGTATTACTTTACAATATTATTTTTATAAAATAACGAAACACTAGAATTATGTGTAAATACATTCTGTCTGTGGTGATGAAATATTATCTTCAGTCTCCTTTTTATTTATTTTATTCATTTACAAATGAGACATTGAAACATTATTATTTTTATGAAAAAGACGAAATATAATAATACCCCGACTGTTATAAATATTTGTGTACCATAATAATGCACATTTATCCAAAAAATAGTATTGGGTTCTATTGCCATATTCATTCAAATTCCATAATTGAACAAAACACCTTACACCGTTTCCTGTTTCTTTTTCTTATTCTTTTCTTTTCTTTTTTTAATTTTCGAATAATTCCTTCTGTTATTAAGCGATTTTCATAATGAAAAATTCTCCCATATTATTCCGAGTTGTGTGTGTTTTGTAATTTATGGAAAATGTGTACATATTTGTTTATCAGATGTTGTTGTCTTATATATATGGAAGCTTTATCTGGTTAACATACAAACCTTTTTTTGGACCCATACATTACGTGTTGCAATGTTAGCAGCATCCGAGGGGTAATCCAGCTGCAGCAGAACAAGTCCACTCTTCTCTACGGCTCGGCTCTACTTCCATTCATAAGTTGGCTGTATATCAGCTCAACGAATCCGAAAATCCTATGCTAAGATCGCTCTGGATTCCAAATCACTTTTCATGGAACGTCAAGGTCTACAACTTAGTTTTCAGTTTCATATTAAATGGGAATGACATTGGATCGAGCGAGATGTCACATAGTTTTGTCACGCTTCAATCAATGTGATTCCGAAAAGTTCTAGAATAGCTATTTTGCTAACTTGCTTACACGGTGGGTCTGAAAAAAATTCAATGAACTGGCAATGACCTTTTTCTGTTTTTATGTTGGTTGGGTTAAGTGGCCTGACTACTGTTCAAATCAACAAGTTTTAGGAAGAACTGCTGAGCCGTTTCCGAGAACTGGCACTGGAGTCGGCTGTACTGCTATAATGGTAGTGGGAACTTGTGGATTGATAGTGGGGTAGCTAGAGTAATTAATTCTAAGATCAGCTGGGAAAAAATAGTTGGTCTCGGTCATATAGTGGCGGAGCTATACCAGCCAATAGTCAACATTCGACAACTTTCGAAGATTGATATCACTTTGACGAAGTGATGGGGGAAGCCTGTTATAGGTGATTCTAGGCGAGGTTTGCGTACCCTTTCGAATGACAGAAAAAAGTTTTTGTTTGTGGTCTTCTATGCTACATTTTCAGAGAATTCAATTTTCCACCTCGCTCGTAAGAAGCCATTCACAAATTACGTAGGAGGGAGTCTGACAAAAGCGTACGCTTCAAACATTTTTGAAATTTTCTCCATACATTTTGGCGTACGATGGGGTCTGAAATTCGTGATTTTAGGCGTACGTAATTTGTGAATGGCACCTAAAGTAAAACGCCATACTTTACATGTGAAGCCATTTTAAATCTCGACTATCGGATGAGTACTTACTACACTTGACGTGTCAAGATTTTAACCTTCTTCTTTAATGAAGTCTCCCATAAAGTAAGTAATTTGTTGTCGCATTACTTGTTCTTCAATAGCGCTGCCGCCACGAGTCTACATTGTTTTTTGATTTTTTATTTTCGAATGTTGGTACGCGTGCAGTAGTACACCTGAAACCCTGTGCTTCCACCTACTAACTGGATACAACGTATACTAAAAGAGTCAATTTTAGTCTACTTACCTCCAAGTATCCTATAAAAATGGCGTTACTTACTTCAACTTCACATCAATTGGCTGGCGGTGAAAGTGACTTTTTGCTTTGTGTTGTTAGATTATGCCTCATAATATGATATGCATTGTGTGAAAGCTCAACTTGACGAACTTAACACTATCGAATATTACGTAGACTTTGTAGGGGTATCAACATTTACATATTCTTGCTCTAAACTACCACTTTATCTTAGGTACTGATAGAGTCTGATTGGAAACCCTTGCTCCATAACTCATTCATTCAGATATAATATTAAGTTTCTTTAGCAAGGATGTTATGATCCTCTGTCGCTTGAATGTTCCTATAACTATCCAAACAACGATAACAGTTCCTATTTCAATATTTCCGATTTCCTCTTTTTTCTACAGACTCAAATTTCACTTATCTATCCGTCTATCCATACTCATACTTTCGCACGTTATTTACCCCTCTATCATATACCGCACAAACGAAGAACCATAAAATAAAGAACAGCACCATACCATCTTTCTAAAACTATTTTACTGTGCAGTCATTTAAGGTATACCCGAAAACGGTTGATTGACAGGAAATATTGGATTGCTCATTCCGAAGTTGTTCACCAGTTCTTTCGCAGAATTTTTTACGATTTCGATGAATTTTTCACATTCTTCAATGAGGCTTAACGAATAAACTTTTCTGAAAGGCTAGCCGCATTTTGCATGATTCACTTTGATAAATGGGCAAACCTTTACCATCCATCCGTTTCTTAGGAAATAGAAATATTTTAAGTTGAAATTAAAACGAACCAACGACAGAAACAAAACAAAAAAAAACTGTCGACGACGTAAAAATGCTGAAATGTTGCAGACGGGAAAAAATGCAAATTTTGAGTCTGTAATATTGCAAGATGATCATTTGCATTTAAATTATTTCTTGGATTCGAATTAAGCCGACAAATTTTTACACGGTGAAATTTTATGACTTGGATTTTTTTTCCTGAATTTCGGGTTTGAACGATTTGATTGATTGATGGTATGCATGCGGGGTAAATGAATTTACGTACATACCGTGATGACTGTGTGTTGCTCTTCGCACTACACATCAAAATACCTTACTTTAACTGGTACAGAAACAGGTAAATGAATCAAAGTTCTCTCACCCATCATCATCGTTACCAACAAAGAACTGCAATATTGCCATCGTCGCTGATTGAACGGAATGATTGCGAAAAATATTTTTATTAAAAATACTCACACTTTAGATAAGTGAACGCAAATTAAATGCTAATCACGGCGAACAGATGTTGATGTTAGAGTACACATAGAATGTCAATGCCATTTAATTCATTCAGAAAAACATACAATTCCTAATTTGAAAAGCATGTCTTATGCGCTCACACATAGCAACGATACGTTTTCTTCTCTTCAAAATGTATGGAAATGTTTCAACTCACATGCTGGCTGAGACATTGTATTCAAAGAAGACAACAAAACTATTAGAGCTACAGGATACAGCAGGACACTAAACAATACAATTTTGTTAATCCAACCTCCCATCACGTCAGTACCAGGCTTTGAAACAATATTTTTGCCAATTTAATTCTTCAACAAGAAATGTTTTCAATTTGAAGTGAACTTTCCATTTTTCGTTTTTTTTTCATCCTTCGTTTTTGTGAAAGAAGATCTTTTGTGTGTTCTAGTGCGGTTACAAGTTGATAGGAATCATGGGATTATATGGGAATTAAATAAATA
>JANTFA010032562.1:0-15596 GCA_026413405.1 Phytosciara flavipes | reverse complement strand
AATTGTCAAAATAAAAAATTCCAAAGCAATTCGTAATCTACAATTAAGTGTTAAAGAAGAGCACTTTAGAGCACTTTCTGATCAGTTAAATCCAACTGGTATCGGGGTCACACGTCAAAATGAGAGAAATCACAAACAAACTAAAACTGAGCTTCACTCTCAATTTTTGTTTACATTCATAAATTTTTGACGTGTGACCCCGAGACCGGTTAAATTCAACTTTTTTTCGCTCTCCTTAAACACTCAATTAAATGGTGCTGCCAAACGAATTTTTGTCTATCTAAGGTTTTTAGGAAAGCGTAAAACCATAGTCAAATTTAATATGTCTCGGAGTCAGCTGTCAAATATTCATAAATGAGAATTTGTTGATATGAGGGTTGAGCTCACTTCCATGTGGTTTCTCTCATTTTGACGTAATTCACACTGTAAGTACGCTTCAGTATAAAAAAAAAACGGGAAAATGTTTGTTTTAACGAACAGTTTTTGTATGGTGGTAGCGTTAAACTGACAAAAACTGGTAGAAAATTCAAATATTTTTGGCGCACTTACGACGTGAATTGATCAAAAGTGATATCCTCTAACAACTTATCCCAAAACAAACGTTTTTTTGTGATTTGGTTTTTGATTGATACAGAAAGAGGAAATTTCAGCGAGAGTGACGTTCATCAGGTTTGCGATCAGGTCATAATTTGCATAAGAAACCTAACCAGTAAAAAAGTATTTCTAAGTTAAGTTTCTTATATGAGTTACGACAGAGGGCGAAGCGAGAGATACGCCATCTTTCCAATCATAACATTCTATTAGACAATTGAATTAGAACACGAAATGTATCCTTGGAATGAAGTTATGAATCTCGAATGAACAAGAGGTTAATAATGAAGAAGCACGACGGTTTCAGCGAAGAATTATGTGAACAATTAAAAATTCGTATCGATTCAAAAGCTATGAAAATCTGTTGAGAAATTCAGACAGTCGCGACAGGACCTGACCCACCCAAAAGATGGGACCTAGTTCAAACATAATCTACAAATTTAAAGAGATAAACGGAGCCAGTGGGCAGCCTGCAAACAGAATCTAATTTGTAGCAGAGAGTGAGTGAAACGAAGTAATGGTAAAAGATCTTAGTACGACTTTCGTTTTCAAAACTGTCAATTTAATTATTGCGAGCTGTTTGTTGTTGTTACGTTGGTAATCCGTAGAATCCATTTCATATTTTATGTAAATTTATTGCTTCTCAATTATTATTTTTTTCTCTATTTCTTCGTATATTACTGTAATTTACTTGCATGAAACATTTAATAGAATATAATTAGTGCCAATCGACATCAACTGTCGGTTTCATTTGTGTCCATGTTTTGTGTTTATCTGTGAGAAAATAGAATCGAGAAAGAAAGACAAAAAAAGTTCGCCTTGCCCCAATATACAACACTTGTTCCAACCAAAAAGAACATAAAGCAACACCGTGCAAGGGAATTTTTTTTCTTCAAATAAATGTGTCGTCGGTATTCCATTGGATTCAAACATTTCGGTAATTTTGTGCAGAAAAATCATTTCAGATGTGTTGCTTAAAGTGATAGAGATTTAATTGAACTGTAAATGTTAAGACAAATAAATCCGAAATCAACAGAATATCTGAATTCGGTGTGACAAATAAAAGTTCTTTATTGTGCTAATCTTTGTGGCATCGGTGGGCCGTTGATTACCTTTTCGAGAGAAGCAGAACGTATTCTTCTTGAAGGATTTTTCAAAATGGCGGATTCCTATTATCAGGTAAGTCTCTTAAGAATTCTTTTTTTTTCAAATTAAATTATTTTCATTTGACGTTCTTGATTCGGTTTGATCGATGATGAGATTACCGATGGGTGCACTTGGGGAAAAAGACTGTGAAAAAATGATTCCATTTCCATTTGTGTGTCTGCACTGTGTCTACTCTTTGAAACAGATTGTGTATGTTACCGGTTTTTTTTTTGCTTCATATTTGTTCAATGTGTTTCTACTATTCGATGGAATTCCTCTGAAGAAGGATCACTACAACATTCAAAAATTAATTCGTTTGCGCATTCATTGCCATCCACTTTTGTATGTAAGCAGAAAAAAAAGAGTTTTTTTTCGGTTCTGTTTCTTATACGTAAAAATGATCTTATGAGCATTGTGTACATACAATCGTTGAAATGTATATCGTCGTCACTCCACATTTTATATGCAATTTTTACAATTTCAATATTTTTAACGTTTCGTTTTTTCCGTTTTTGCTAGACCCGTACGAAGTACGTGGGTCTCATGTCTTTACTCTTACGTTTGTAACACGTCGATTTCGACTCTCGGAGTAAGGGCAAACCCCTGAATGCCAAATCAATATTTGAAAAAATGTCCGTCTGTCTTTCGGACTGTCCCTCTGTCATCACGATAACTTGACTAAAACGAAAGCAATCTTGATGGGACTTTTTTTCCTCGATTTGTTATCGAAAAAGCCAGGCTAAGTTCGAAGATGAGCAAAATCGGTCGAGCCGATCCAAAGTTCTATTTTCGAGGTCTGGTCGAGATTCATCGCATATACTACCGACGGTATAGCTCATAGATGGTGCAAAGGTATTGATTACACCAATCCAGGAAAAAAAGTTAGTCAAAATCGGATCTTGGGCTTGGAAGTTAGAGCTCATAGATTGGTCCTAATTTGAGCTACTCGGCTGTACAGTGAGATAGAGTTTTTTGTCTATATCTCGAGTAAATTTCATCCGATTTTGATGATCTTTTTTGTTTGTTTGAAAGGTACAGTGACAACCGTAAAGTGGTACAACTGTTTACGGTGGCGTAAGAAAATGTCCGCCAGCAGTCATCTTGAATCTTATTGTTTTTTGCCTGCATTTAGAGTAAATCCCACCTGACTTTGATTAATTTTTCATAGAGTTCAGTTTATAAAGGAGACCTCGGACGGGGCTTTCGAAATTGCTGTCAGCAATTTTAACAATGGATTAGTTTAAATAAAATGATTTGAAGATAAAATTGCAGAGCCGTACTATAGACACCTAGCTACATACCGTCCTCTACTCGTACGGGTCCACCTTATGCCTGTTACTTTATATTCGCTTGAAACATAATACCTTTTCGTAATAAAATGTTAACGAGAAGTGTACGTACAGAACATCGCCATAGCCATTTATTAAAGTATTAAAACGAGTCGGATAATTGCGATCTTAAAGCGATTTAGGTTTTTTTGGTTTTGTTTCGTAGAAAAGATAAACTTTTCCACCCAAAATCAACAGAATTTCTAGGTAAATAATGACCATGGTGTTTTTATCACATTCAGCGTACTCACATACCAATCACACATTTATCATTTATCGATTTACTTTTGTATACGAACGAACGAACACCGAACTTTTTATCAGTCCATATTTCATACACACTAGCTTGATGGCTTATAAGCCCAAGGATAACGTTACATTAAGTAGAGGTAGGGATTGTGACAGAAGAATTATGTTTTTACCTCGATGAAATAAGAGATATGTTTTCACTGCAAACAGTCACAGGTGTATTTATGCACATTTGAGAGAAATTCTTTTTGTAGTCACCATGGTTTTACTTGGTTAATTGTTCTGGTTTTTTTGGTTCATTTTCACAATGTTGAATTTGCAGACATTGTTTTTCTGTCTATCTGTCGTTTATTCTATAATTTATGAACATTGTGTAGAGCTCAGGTCCGACCTGGCCATATGGGCCGATCGAGGCTTCACTTTTGCCTCTTTTTACTCTAGAGTCTAGACTCTAGACAAATCTGACGTTACTTCATTCTGCAAATCTTTCTTCTGTTTTTGGTTGCTTTGTTGAGTGAAATACCTTATATTTCTACGGGATAATTTGGTTATCCACTCTGGGGATTATATCCCTCGCCTTCGGCGCGAGATACACGCCTCACCTTCGTAGATAACTAAATTATCCCATAGATGTGTAATGTACTATTACTACCCATGCGGAAGTTGAACGTTACATAGCAATGTGCTCCGTCCATTATCCACTGGATGGTGAAACATTTCTGATGATGGTTCATTCTCGTGAGTTTTTTTTGTGAAACTCAACTTTCGCATGTGGCATACAGTAAATCAGACTACATTTGACGCTTCATTTGACGCTACATTTGACACATGTAGTTACATACTTCGTCTTCGGCTCGGATATGCAAACTCTACACTTGTCGAAAAGACAGTTACCGAAGCATGTTGCTCAAAAATAGTTTCTGCTCCTTTCGGAAAATTAGGTACGAATAATGGGTTTCGGGTGGATTAAACCGTTTAAACGCGACGCAAAAAGTTTCCGGGCTGTGTCGATTCGACAGCCAACCATTGTGACAAAGTCACTTCTTCATAAGTTTCTCATTGAGGGGATGTCCACAAATGACGTTCACTGTTTTTGGAGATTTTTAGACCCCTCTCCCCCTGCGTACACCATTTTTCAAGACCTTTAACATGGCGTATTCACTTTGGCCAGACCCTCATCATGGTGGAAGTCATTTATGGACATTCCCTTAAAAGCCTAGCTCCGCAAGTTTTCTTGCTGTTCCAATGATTGACCAATGATTCTCCTCAAGTTAGGCAATGTGTAGTCATAATCATAAGTGAACCCGGAAACGACTGGCCAGAAATGAACAGGTCGAAAAACGACAACGCTGTTTTTGATCTTGTTGTCTTTCAGGTTTTTTATAAAATGTAAAACTCACATATGTTGACCACCCCTTGAGACTGGCCTGTTTTTTATGTAATACTTTTGATTCTGATGTATTTAAAGTTGATTGATGAAAACGTTTTTATTTCGTTGAGACTGAGCAAAGTAGTTGAATTGCACAGGTCGTCATGTCGTCAGGTCGAAATGAAATGTCTCTATTTTGAATTCTTATGCGATGTTAAATTACTCAATCGACCAAATTCAGACTTCTTAGGATTCGTCATACAAAATTGTTCCCACTACCACATCCACAGTGAAATGCCCGATTTCGGTCGTTTGAGGCTTTTAGTGAGAACGTTTTTTCATTCGGGCTACCCTGAGTTTATTTCAGTTGATAATAAATGACTAGTTTTACCTAAGAAGTTAACAGAATCTTTTGATTTAATTCTCGCTCAATTCATAATGTTTCCGGTGTTGATACCCTCGACTACATTACTTTAAAGTTCCTTAAATGTTTTTGTCTGTTTTTCGAAAGAAAAATGAAGCCCAAGACAATAGTTTGTCAACAATGAGTGTGTGTGTATTTCCCACCGATTTTCGCATTATTTGTCGAATTCAATTACATTTCATTCTATTGAAAAGAGTTATTGTTTCCCATGGCTCTGTGTACAAGCTAATTAAATTGGGAACAATATAAACAACGACTAATGTTCAACTAAATATAGAAACCATTCTTGCAAGAGTAGTACACGCTGGTTGCACGCTGAAAAGTTTTGCTCGCATTTTTATTGAGATATTTTTGTCATAATTATACAAATTGGAAAGTTTTCCATTTCAAACATTTTTGTACAATTATTTTAAATGCAAACCCACACTTGTTACGAAATCACTATGGTGTTTTGACTATTCGTGTGTGAGTGAGTGAGTGGAGTGTATGCATTAAATTTATTTATTTATTTCTTGAAATAATCCAAAATCAAACAGACACCAAAAACCAAATTTATTTCTAATAAGCAAAATTACAAATCTCAGTGAACAAAACAAATAAATTGGAAGAGAGAGAGAAAATATAATTTATTTTCTGTTTGGGAAAAAAAACCATTTTCAATCTTCATAAATATGCAAAAATTATTCGTTTCTCAAGCACACCGGGCTCTTTGCATGTAATAGAGGAAATAAATTTATGTTCTGTTGGAAGAAGGAAAGGCCAAACGAAAAAAAAAACACTTTTCAAAACGATCGAAAAATAGAATGATTTATTGGCGATAATTTTGTATGAAAATATCACAAACCGTTAATTGGCTGGACTTTGGGTATTAGATCAACACTCATGGAATTATTAAACTGAAAGAATTATTGAAAGAAAATTCTCCGTTTTTTTGTTTTAACAACCGCAAATATTAAGATATTTTTCAAAGCAAAGAAATAAAACGTTTTAACGAAAGTGAAGATTGAGTGGGGGTCTATCTATCTCTCTCTAGCTTGGTGGAGTGATGCTTATTGCACTTCAATGGAAATATGTGTAAACTGCGCGGTATGGGATGTTCAGTATAATACCAGTCGTGATAATCGAATTATTGGAATGAGTTTCCGATTCATTGATATTGAAAAACAGTCGCAACATTAGCTGAATAAATCAGTCTTAAAATCTCCACTTTTCCTTGGCCAGCTGGTCGATCGACTCATACAAACAGAACTGCTTCTACATGCTTATACACGGTTCATAAAGGACGTCCGCAAGAGATATAGAGGGAAAGCTTATGAGTTCGGTAATGTGTGTCAAATAATGTTTTAGATATTGAAAAGAAGTGGGGTAAGGAACCCGAAAATTCCACAAAACTCTCGAACGTCTTTCATTGACGGCGTCATCTGCACTTGAGGGAAAAACTACTACCAAAAGTCAGGTAACAAGGGTACAAATGGCACGTAAAGGCAAAGTCATTATTTCAAGCTCCATTCAAGACGGTTCCCACGGTGCTCGAGTGCTCACAACATTACAATCATGTAAAATAACTAATAATAATAATCTGCCCTAACAACCCTTTGCTGGGTCAGAGGCTAGATCATTATTCACTAGTTCCACTGGTTGTGGCTCTACTTTTTTCGAGATCCTTTCAATACCGAAAGTTTTTACTGTGTCAATAGTAAGCTGCGCGACAAACCTAAGTCACATCGATGTTGAGTGCCATCTGTGTATTCAGGAGCGAAACTAGGAAGAGTAGAATACCAGTGTCTCCCAACAATGTTTGGGCCGTGTGACATTCCTCAACTCAACTACCACAGATCAGAACCAATTCAGTCAGTTGTGGTTTGTGTCCGAGTCTGGCAATAGGTTTTTGTCTGCAACGGTCAGGTTTCGTGGCATATCACACTGGCATCTCAATCGAGTATTGGAAAGCAAACGAGCTAACCATTACGCCATTGAGTTGTTCATGGTAAAATAACTGCTTGTAAGTTATTGTTTGGCTTTTGTGAGTACTCTACTCGTCTTCGGCTCGTTCCGCAAACGTCATGCTTCCCAAAACAACAAACCAAGTAAGGACGTAATGTATATGTTATCATACGATTGCACCAATAGCTCAATAGCGTAGTGGTTAACTCGTCTGTTTTCCACTAAACGATTGAAGTTACCAGTGCGAGAGTTTGATTCCCAACTGTGGCAGAAAAAAAACCGATTGTCATGACGTGTATACAAAACGCAGCTGATTGAATTGGTTCGAGTCTGTGGTAGTTGGTCGAGAAAGCTTTCACATGACTTGCCGGCAAAGATATTGTTGAGAGACACTGTCATTGTACTCCTATTAGTCTCGCTCTTTTGAACATAGATGACACTCAGCATCGATGTAACTTAGGTTTGTCGCGCAGCTTACAGTTAAAACTTCCGGTATGAAAGGATTTCAAAAAGTAGATCAGTCATGTTTGTATGACGTATGAGTGGACCAGTTGGAATCCAGCTGTACAGCGTCCACTGTATTTCAAACCGATGCGAATATTGGTTGTAGTGACAAGATGTAACATTTTAAACTATTTTTTGGTTTTACCAGTGATGTTATTGTCTCTGGTTTTTGTCTTGCTCACTTCCACGACCGGCAGCACAGAAACGGAAACAAGCCTGATTGAATTGGGTTTCTTTCGCACAAAAATTTTAACCTAACCTAACCTTTGTAGCAGCGTCTTGCTCTATTTCGAATAACAAAGTCTGTCGTTGGGTACACCTTCACGAGACCCTCGACAACACCCCGTATACAAATAGTTAGCACTATTTCCGAACTTTGTCATATAAATAGTCATGAAAATCGATTCGAAACTCTGCACCCGTTTTCATTGTGGGCAAACAAACATGATTACGACCATTTTCCAATAAGTTTTCCTTTGTTGGAACTCCATCCGATTGATAAATTGTAAATGCTCACCATATGTTTTCATAAACACTCATTTGAGCTGGTGATATTATGCTCTCGTGTTGTTTCATAAATGAAGCAAGTTTCTAATTGGGTATCTTTCCAGTTGAATAAGATTTCCTTTGAACACAGAAATTGATAAGCCTACCAAAATTACTTTGAAATTTATTTCTTGTTTCTTGTGGAGATTACATTCTCCCAGTAACGATGAATTCTAGTTACTTATAGTTTCGAGATAAGGTATAAGTGGCGCAGCGAACAGACCTCAGTCTAATTTATATCAACAATATTTATTCCAGTCGATATAAAATTACAAAAATAATTTAACTCAGGATGTTTGCGGTGTTCACATTTTTGTAATCAACAAATGAGAAGAATAAAAAATTGTTTTAACAATTCAAGTAACCATGTTTTAACAGTAAAAAATACCAATATTTATTCAAAATAAAATGAAATAAAAAAGACGAAGAAGAAAGAATGTCACGGCGCAAAAACGTCTGGCTATTTTAGCTAAATGTAATGGTGAATTATTTTTAAGTGGATGTGCGTGGGTCGAACGTAATATATTTAATATATAAAATAAACCCAAAAATATATGCTCTCACAATTATAGAACTGATGATCTATTCCATTCTCTTTCCATACAGCAAGAAATATTCAAATCAAAAGTATAAGAAAACATTGAACTGAATGTTGATGTTGATATTCTTATGTTTGTCTGAATTAAATGTGCGTGATGTTTGAATGGACGAACATTTAGCCAAATTTATGAGTTAACATTGAACTACTACGCCTGTCTACCCATAAACTCTCATCGGAACGTTGAACCGAAAAAAAAAATGATTCAGCTGGTTGGTATGTGGAACTTAGAAATTGACTGAGAGGACTAAAAGTCAGTTCCTAGACCATACTTCCACTTCTATATAATTTACTCGTCAGAAAGTTTGTGACCGTGAGTCCTAGCTAGGCTATTTTTCCACTATTTTTCACTTTTAATAAATTTTCAGACCCCCTTCCTCCTTCCTCTTGTACATACTTTTCCTATACAAAGTATAACACGCAAGTCACACTTTCATCGTATCCCCTCCCTCCTTAGAAGAGAACGGGATTTATAGATGATACCGTAGTGGCATCTTTTGTTTCGAGTAGTGTCTTACATCACTTAAAAATAACTTGTCAGAACTTCCGAATTGAAAGTTGTTTTTTTCTGGCTTGATACCAACTTTTATGAAGAATTTCATCGGCTACAGGCGATAAATTTATCGTTTTGGGTTTCTTCTGTTCATTCGGTTTATCCATCTGTTGACTCATTTGGCAGCTTTTAACGATTTAGTTCGTATTCTATCCCAGCAGCAAAGACTCTATCCGAGCGAATATGTAACATTCGCATAATTTATTTAACTATTTTTATCTTTGTAATAAAACAACATCAGCGACTTACAGTGTGGTTTGAACTAAGCGAAGTCAATTGTCTGTGCGTTACATTGACAGTATCCTTTCTGTATCCAAATTTGTGTATGCAAACGAAAGAAATTGTCGTTTGTTTACGTTGAATGGAATACATCCAAATCATCAAACATTTTCATAAGCAATTCCACGTTCGTAACCTATTTGGCGACAGTGAGTTTCTATTCACACTTGTTTTCATGCTTCTCCGCAGGTGGTGAAGGAAAAACTTTATCTTTAATGTCACCAAAATAGCTTCTGAACGGGGAATCGCCTATGAAAATATTAAATGAATTCGGATGAATTCCACTCAAAGTAAACAAACGACAATTTCTTCCGTTTGTATTCAAACTTTGGATAAAGGACAGAGCGCTCTTCTTTGATACTGTAAATGTAACGCACAAACACTTCGTTTTGCTTTGTTTGGACCAGATCATAGATCGCTGTTTCATTATGAAGATGAAAATATAATAGAAATGCACCTGTCAAAAGAGTCGGAAGCAAAATGTAACAGAAAAACAACATTTTCTTAAGTTTACGGACTGTAGTAATTGACTATGCAAACACCAACAACTGTATCTGATTTATACCTACAACAACATAGGTTTGATAACATAATTAGATCAACATATGAGTACTACACTCTACTGGTGATTCTTCCAAATCATTATGTCAGTTTTCTAAGTCAGAATCTCTTTTGAAACGAAAAATTATCTCAAACTATCGTGTTAAGCAACACAGTGTACAGTTAGTGAGATAGTAATTTTTCCCATCAATCTGTCAATGCTTTATTGAAATATAATTTTTGTATCGCGATATCTCTGTAAACATAACATTGCTGCTGTACTGAAAACATCTGTACTAAATTATCTCACAACGACAATTTTCTAGACATACACCAGAGAAGAGATGTCCGGAGATGTAATCATTGACGGCGAAAAATAACTACAGGTTTTTGTTGTTAGGGGCCATTCACAAATTACGCACGCACCTATCGTGAATTATATTACTCGTCTTTCTATCTATAAATTCACCATCCATGTTCACACTGGACAGCCACTTGACGACCTCGACATTACAGCATTCTGTCGTTTGCATATGATTTTCACGGGTTTAATGGTTTTTATGTATTTTTTAAAACTGAAATTTTCTTTTAAATGACTTTTCAATGGAACAACAAAAACATGAAATAACGACGTTACCGAAAGAAGTGACATAAACGTCTGGTGTCAGCTGATTCTTGCGAAGCACCAGCGTCACGGATAGCGATGCATATCTTTCAATCTCGTCGATGTTTGCGATCCTTAACCCTTTATTTGATCGTTTGATAGGTGAGGGTGGCGGCAAATCGTTCGTGGACAGATGAAACAGAGAACCGAGTGTCTGTTTACAGCAATGATGACAAGAACATTTGAGTATTATTTGGAGCATATACCGAGACTGATGCACATGAAGGTCATACCATTTGTCATCATTTGATGCAATTTTTGTTGATCTCAGATTCTTCTTAACAACCTCAATAGCGTAGTGTAGTGGTTAACTCGTCTGCTTTCCACTGAAAGATTGAAATTGTCAGTGCTGAAAGTTCGATTCCCGACTGTGGCAAAAAAAACGATTGTTAGACGTGTGTAACAAAATACAGCTGATTGAATTGGTTCGAGTCTGTGGTAGTTGATGGATAGAGCTTTTACACGGCTCGCCGGCAAAGATATTGTTGTGGGACGCCTGACATTCTACTCCAAATAGTACAACTCCTATGTACATAGATGGCACTCAGCATCTATGTAACTTAGGTTGGGGGGAAGGGTTTTTTCGGAAATCGTGCAATACTAAATTTTAACCTTGATTTTCTTAACTCGATTCACTAGTTTACTAGTTTTATGATAAGCGATTAATATGTAATTAGGGCCGTGCCTGTATATTGATCGGAAATAAATAAACAAACAAACCGTGCAAGGGGTAGAGGGGGTCTGAAAATCCTTGTTTTCGGCGCACGTAATTTGTGAATAGCCCCTTAGTATATTCGTATAGGTACTGTTATCCACTCTACTGTAATATTGCTAACCATCTTGTATTGAACAGGATAAGAAGATGTATGATAATGTGAAGATAGACTACTCCACACGGTTATTACGCGAATAATGTGAGAAAAATATGATTTGTATAATGGAGTAAAACTACAATTTTGTGTTTTAACCAGCAAGCAAAAAAAAATAATTAAAAAAAACAATTTTTTCCATTTATTTAATTCTGAATAAATATATGGCAAAGATATCACGATTCACCTATGGCGTGTTCGAGAGAATTGAATGGGTTTTATAAATAATGTTCAGTTAATAACTTTGTACATATCTCTTTACCAGTCAGCCATATTATGAATAGACAGACGTATATTATATGACTATGACTTATAGACCACGAGAACTGGCCAAAGTAAATGAAGCAATAAAAATCATAAAAATAAAATCTCCGAAGAAAGTTTTGAACGGAAGTCTATCCAATACATGTGAACATGTGGATGAGATGTTTTGAATCGATTGGGTAAATGAGTAGTGGAACTGAAAAAGTGCATAATAAGAATTAATGCGCAACATTAGAGCTGCTCCAAGATGTTATGCATTTATAATTATTATTGGAGTGCGATCCGAATGTGAATGTGTAATGTACAATTTCGAAGACGACGCAATTAGCTATATTTTGTATGACGGTTGATGGTTGTGCCCAGGGTTATGTTTTGTGGATTGTTTACATGTTTTTCTATTTAATTGACATGTGTGTGTTGTGGTATACACTTTGTTTTTCTATGATCAAAACAAATCGGTGTTCTGAAATCGATAGTAGGAATTTGATATACTTAGTCATGTCAATTTATTGCTACATTGTAGTTTCCAGTCAAATCTGGTTAATTCAATGCAACACAGAGAAAATTTTTATCTTTGCATTTGTACATGTAGCCTAAGGGAAGAACCTCAGCAGTTAAATTGGACCAAATTGGCGAAAGTTATGTTAACGACAATGTCCTTTCATCCACAGAGTCATAGAAATTTCCATCCGATTCATTCCACTTGCTTTAAGGTACACTCAAGCTAAAGTGTAATGCCACATATGTTTCCTGACATGCATGGAAGTTGTTGCATTTTATAAGTGTTTCAGTAAGAAATTCGTTTAGAAAATGAATTTCTCGATTCTAGATTCTTCTTCCGTCAGAAGAAGTTAACGTGGGAACAATAGGTCGTACACGAAATCTTCAACGTTCTACTTCGGCACATTTTCACTGCAACTGAATGCAGTCATGGGTAACAGCGACAACACAGACTAAGTTGCTGACTAGTGTCGAATTTCGGAACTATATGCACAACCAATTAGGGGTCATTCACAAATTACGCGAGCTCTACAGAGGTCTGACAAAAGCGTACGCCTTATAAATATCTGAAAGAAGGGAGAAGATCTGAAATTTGTGAATGGCGTCATTTACAAGCCACCCACTGCCACTTCCAAATCAGAAAAAAAAAATCCTGATTCCTAAAGTGTGCCGTGGTGCTGATAATGGTGCAGATACAGAAACTCGAAGATTTTCAGAATATTTGGCCGCGCAATTATTTGAGCCATTCATAGTGCCACCGTCATTTACACTCTGGGAAATATGACACTTTTGCAACACTTTCTCTGATTTGTAAGTTGCAGTGGTTTGTAATTGTAGAAAACCAAGTTTCCCTATTACCATAATGATGCGAGACTAGCACGAGTTTTGAACTATTTTCTCGTGATGTCGGACGTTTCTAACAACATTGAAGATGTTAAATTGATTGAAACGTCCAAACGTTACCGTCTTTTCGACGAAAATTTTTTTATCGCCATTTCCGATATGTAGACCACAGTTTTCCCTTGACATTTTCCTTGGCTTGACACATACGTTAAAGAAAACTTCCTAAGCAATATCCGAGTTTATCGATATCGATCAAGCAATATCGATCTCTACTATGCAGACTTTACGTCGGGCAGACCTACAAGATTCTCACAAGCTTCTTTCAGAACGATGATTTGTGTATTGATGGGCCACAATCGTTTATTTGTCCTAGGAGGAAGGGTGTGTAAATTTACCCATTTATAATTGAATAAAAAGCTAGAAAGGACTGATGGAAATTGTAATTGTTTTTCCTGTATAACCTTTTCGATTTCCTCCCATTTCGAACGGTGTATTGCTAATTGTTGCTTGATCACCTCTCTGTTACAGTACATTACGTCACTCTGTCTTTGTTGCAATGCGTCCCGCCCGATTTCACTTTAGAGATTCCATTCATCGATTCCTTCCACGACATCAACAACTTTTGTTCACTGTCGAATCCATTGATTTGTCATTCTGTCTCTGAGCGTAATTCTAAGCGTATTCAGTTCCATGACTCTTTGTGCCACGCTGAATTTCTCGGTGGTCTTTAGCATTGAAACCACACGCTTGCAATTGCTGTTGTGTCAGTGATGTTAGTTCATCTGACTAAGATGCCGTGGTTTCTGCCGTTGAAATCATCCGCCACCATGTGCTGAGTCGCTATCCCATCCAGAAAGGAGCTAGTTTTCTACTTACCTGTCTATGCTTAACGCTCGCAGTTCTCACAGTAAAATCTACTGCAGACAGCTTACTATACGAAACGCCATCTCTATCATGTCAAACCAATTTGCATTATTATCTCGTAGGTACATTGATATCGTAAATTATGCGGACATGCCAAAAACATGCTCGTAAACAACATGTTCTATCGCTTTTAATCTATCGTAAGGTATTACTGGATCATGTTACGTATCACGCAACAATATTTCAACAATTGTATATCATTTTATGAATAAATCACATTGAAATCCACGCTACATTATCATTATGCATAGCTATTGTGAAGGAAAAACGGATGCTAAAATAAAATGAAGTGAAATTACACCGATTAATGTCTGGTATCTTCAAATCTTCCTACTGTGGTATGCACCACATACGTGTATCTCTAACAGAAATGTTATTCAAAGTTAAGCGCGTCAAACATCATAATAGAATACAACGTTTTGTTGTTGTTGTTGTTAAAATAATCTTGCTATTTGAAATGGGATTCGAATCGGATGTAAATCAGCAAAAAGAATTTCATTCATTTATAATTGATCAATGAAAATGACATTCTACACATCATTAAGCTATGCATTCGAGTAAATTATGTGTGCAACGGCCTGGATAACATTCCAATTTTATGAATTGGGAATTGTTTGGCTATCACTTTCATAATGGTAATGAGCATTTTGTTTACAAATTTAAATTATCTTCTTTGTGTGGACAGTGGACATTGTTTTTTTTTGTCATTGCTATGGTTCAAAAAAGCCACTGTTCTGTTTCTTTAATCTCATCAATTGAACCTGTCACAGGCGGCAAGCATATTAATAGCATTCATGCAAATCAGTGCAGATGAATTCATTTTGTGTGTGTTCATTTCAAATATTCGTTTGTTAAGCTAGTTAAGAACTAGGTCCAACCCATGAATTCACTCAAAATTATCATGACTCGTGGTAACTCCACATTCGCCAGAATCATCTTATATTCCAACAAAAATGCCGTGACTTGTGTGAGTTAGGGGCCTTTTCAGATGCCTCTCCCCTCGCACGCCAAATGTTTGGAGAGAATTTCAAAACTGTGTGCAGCGTACTCTTTTGCCCATCTCCCTGTAAGGCGTGCGAAATTTGCGAATGACCCATTACTGTACTCGCTTCGCTCTGGCAGCAAACGTTACACCCTTTCAAGATGTCTAATAAAACGATAAAATAACAACTCGAAATGGAAGTGAAATTGTTGAGCTAGGCCTCGCCTCGGGTTAACAATATTCACATGAAAATTTCTTCACGAGTTAAGTAAAAGCTAAGTGAGTCGAAAGGGTTCGAGAGTTTTCGATGAATGTAGCATCTAAAAAACTATTTCATGCCGAGGTTAAAACAAACGACTCAACACTGTCACCATTAGGGATTGCAATACCGTCGTGTTTTTGAAAACCGGTAAACGGTAAATACCGTTTTATTTTCAAAAAAACCGGTAAAAAACCGGTAAATTTCGGCCTTGTTTTA
>JANTFA010032451.1:0-15598 GCA_026413405.1 Phytosciara flavipes | reverse complement strand
TAATTGATGCCCTAAACGAATTGTTACATTACGGTGATTTTATTGAAATTTTTAGCAGCATCCGATTACTGTATTCAAATCAGAAACTGGTGCGGGTTTTTGCTTCAGCTGGATCTATCGCAGGGATTGTAAGAAACGAGCAAAACACTACGTACACATCACACTACAACAGTGATATTCTACTGTGAAGTACGGGGTAGCTTAATCGGTAGAGCATTGGACTCATATCCAAGAGGTCTCGGGTTCGATTCCCGGTTCAAACATTGCTAGCTAGTTTTAAATCTTATCACTGTGTGATTTAGCAGGCACCGTCAGGTAGATTACATTAGATTTATGAGAGGCTTCCAGCCGTTTAGGAGGAAGCGACCTTGCTCTGTCACTGGAATCTTTTGACAGGAATTCATTAAAGCGCTAAAGATGGAGTTCATAATACCCGAAGGTGTTAAACCTGAGACTGGTGTAGAGGGGTCAATCCCTAAGGACGATTGATGCGATTGATTGTGCTGTCTCTTCTATGTAGATGGTCGTTAAGCTTGCAGTGGTTCGTAAGATAACTAACGGCTGTTCGATCGCAACAAAGTCGCAAATATTTCAAGAATTCGCAATTGGGTTCTTTTGCAACCGTTACTCCATTGACAGTGTCATTATTTCACAATTTACGACATCTATGATGTAGATCATACACCACTTAAGGCTTCGTGATTCACAGTGTATGAGACTTTTAAACGTTCATTGGACCATAAGAGCGCAACAGGGTCATTTAAGGCTTTGGTGCTAGGTTAGTCCCTCAATTTGTGAACAAGCTAACTAAGGATCGGATCGGAGTGGGTGAGGACTGACCTGATGGGCTCAGGTCAGGTCATGACCCAACGTGTCTCTGTATTTAACAATGTCTCTGTGAATGTTCATATGTGTAAACCGTGTCTCTATGTGTAACGTGTCTCTGTGGGACTATTCGTTGGTTACAGCTAAAGCCAGAACTGCTCTAGTTCCGAGTATATTCATGAGTTTAGCGATGTAAAAGTAACATTGAAATTCACCGACATACCCCCCAAATATGAATGTAGCAAGAAATAAAACGGAAAACTAAACTTAAAAACTCAAAACAACAATCACTTTAATCACTTGTTCGAAATAATCACCAAAACGACGATCCTGTAAAAATTTCAAAGCTAAAAATAAAGGCGTAAATTGTACTCACTGGCTGCATTGACGTATTGTGGTATCCAAACAAAAATAAAAACGGCTGCAAATAGGGCGGCAGATACGGCCGCTTGCAGCCCCATTCTCCGCTGTGATTTCCCGCGTCCAAGACTAGCTGCAGTTTTGACTCACCACAGCTGTGTCGGGGAATCAATGGAAAAGAAAACGAAAAAAATAAAATCTGGGATTACCTGTTGTCGTACATGACATTTGTTTATTTGTGTATTATAAATAGGGAAAGTATCCTCTTTCTTTCAATTTATTCTTCTTCTTTTTGTTTGCGGTGTAATTTGCTCGTTTTATATTTTTAAATAAATTTATTCTGATGAACCATAAATTATATGTAGTACGAATGTACGGTACGGGGAAAAAACGAATTATTTCGTTTCTGTTGATGTTGTTGTTGTTTTGCGACGTGTATAATGCATTTGTATATATGTACAAATAGCTATAGAAGAGGGTTAGGATAAGTAGTAAGGATTTTCGTGGATTGATTTAGTATCAACACTGTATTTATTATTCACTTCACATTGTAGCAGCAGAACAGAACACTGGTACTCCTTTTTTGGGTTTTCTCTTCTTCTTCTTTTTTTTACTTTTCTTCTGATTCTTTTATTTTTTAACAAACAGCACCAATTTCCTTTTATTTGAAACCGAAAGCTTTTTTCTTCTCTATTTTATATTTGTTCTTGGTTATGGTAGCGCGCACAGAAACCACTTTTCTTTTACATTTTCCTCGTTTACTCTATAGTGTTCTCGCTTATGTGTGTATTATCCCATGTTTATAGGTTACTATTTCTCCGTTCAGTGTAAATCTTTCAAAATAGTACTTCGTTTTGGTGGAGATACTTCTTTTTCTTGTTTCCTAATGTAGCTTCGCCTAGCATTACCAGTCGTATTACAATGAAATTATTTCTATACATAACATCGATTTTACACATCTAAGACTGCCATATATATACAATAGTACGAAATGCCCGGGTAAATGTTAGTAGTATAAACGTGAAGTATAACTAATTTGCATTTAAATGTTGTTCTCCGGTGGGCGGGTTGTGTGAATTTCGGATTTGTTGTGTAACAAACAGAGTACATAGAAAACAATTTGGTTATTTTATGGTGTTTTTCTTTTCCGCGAAGTTAATGCTATACATAGTCGATGGATGTGAGAAAGTAGACGAATTATTAAACGAGTCTATGGCTGAAGGATTTAAAAGTTGGGCTATCTTTTATGCATCGGTGAGGTGTGTGTGTGTGTGGCTCTTTGTTGTTTTACGGTGGATAAAACTTCGAAGTGTAAGATACAATCTGCAGGTGAACTGAA
The DNA here is from genome assembly GCA_026413405.1 of Phytosciara flavipes. Taxonomy (NCBI): domain Eukaryota; kingdom Metazoa; phylum Arthropoda; class Insecta; order Diptera; family Sciaridae; genus Phytosciara; species Phytosciara flavipes. The sequence goes on along the minus strand of JANTFA010032451.1, from coordinate 13,074 downwards.
CGTACAGCTAGTTGCATTCAAAAGGGGGCCTTTCCATCGTTTTCTTAAATGTCATAGAATTTAACAGTCATTGGCAGAGCCAATTCAATATTCTTTAACGTACGCAGCCGAAACTTTAAAATGACCACGACGAAATCTAGATTTAGGTAGCGCCCCTCTTCAAGTTTCGTTCAAGATTGAAAATTTGTCAATGCCACCGTTGTTGGAATCAAAAGTCGGTCTTTTCCATCTGTCAAAGTGACGTTTAAAATGTCAAACGAAATCTACTTTTGAAATTGATCAAAAATTTTTTCCATGTCTCCTTGATTCTATCTTTACAATAGAATTGAGGAAAAATATGAAAATTTTTGATTGGTTTAAAACAAAAAATTCATTCGACATTTTAAACGTCACTTTGACAGATGAAAAGGGCCCTTTTTTGATCACAACTTCCTCTTTTTACCGATGGCATTTGGTGGGAAATTTTTGAAAACAGTAGAGGGGATTCGTAAATCGAAGTAAATGCGAGTCAAAAAGACTCTTCTCGATATGAACATGGTTAAAAGGTAGATAAATTCACTACATTCACGTTCTTAAAGCAGTAACCAGCTTTGAAATTTCAGCACAAACTGAGTCGACAAGTTTTCGCTTAATGGTTATTGGTAAAGCCTTACTAAACGGATGGATGGTTTGTCATCTTATCCTGTGTACAAAAATGAAGTTTTGCAAAACGACGTTTTAAAATTGTACGAATAAAAAAGTTTCTGTTCATTGGCTTGCACGATTTACGAACTCCTATCACTATTTTCAGAAAATTACCTTCAAATGCAATTGGTAACAATTGTTCTGTGAGTGAACGGCGGTATTAACTCACTTTCGTTCTTGAACGAGGCTAAAAGATTCATGCTTCCTATATCTCGATGTCACCTTGGTCATTTGAAAATATCGGCTGCGTACTTTAAAGTAAAATTGAATTGAATTGACAGTTAATTTCAGTGACATTTAAGAAAACCAAAAAAAACGATGAGAAGGCCCTTTTTTGAATGTAACTAGCTGTAATTTTATCATTTCACACATTTCAAATTCCTTCCCCCTCCACCCGTTTTTAAAAATGTCAATATTCTCGCTGGTAGCAAAGCAATCAAAAAGTCTAAAAAAAAGTGAAAAATCTTCCATTCGACGCATTCATACATAATTCAGCAAACAACTGGCAAAGCTTATACAAACTTTAACAGTGTGCACGGAACATATTCCACCAATTTAAATGCGAAAAATCAATAGCTATGGTGAGGATATTTATAAATAAATTATCGACCAAAGCAATAACATTTTAAAATCTATCAATTGGCAACACTGTAATCTAAAATGCTAGACGAATAATTGGGAAAAGATTCGATGAGTGAATTATTGAGTATACCAGAGAACTTTTAGCATTCCCCAAAACTTTTCATCTGAATAAATGTAAACTGAAAATCAGGTTACCGAGATAAATTCCTAGTAAACATGGCGATACATTATGCATATTATAACGGTGTTCCGTAATGGCATTTATCATTTCCCTAAAGCAGACAGTTTTACGACTTTTTCAGCGAACCTTTTGCGAGAGAGAAAAAGCATATTCTGATTCATTGGAAAAGCATATAGCAACAAACTGTAATTGCTAATGTGTCATCGGAATTTTCCTTTTTTTATTATTATTATTTCATTGAAAGTTGGGTTGAATTGATGAGGGGCTTAGCCCATAACATTGTGTGTTGACCCGAAAATTCAACGAATCGTATGATGAATTTTTAAGTTCTATTCAATTAAATGAATTCGGTAATTTCATAGAAATTTTATGGTATTTGAATTTGAACGAAATGTATAGGGAATTGTTGCTCTGGAAATGAAGGTGGAAAGCCTGAAAAGTTCCCAACCAAAAAAGTTTTCAAGAGTGAATCCGCGAAAACTTCGAACAGCTTACAAATGAAATCGAGATTCAAGCCACCACCGATTGAAAATGGTAAGAGCTCGAACGAATCCCTGTGAAACTTGTGGAACTTTTCATTGGGATTGGACCACAGAGGCTCTGAGAAAAATGATAACTCCAGATGGGTAGCGAAAACCGTTTTTGACCAGTAGCTACAACATGATAAATCCAAATTAAGTCATATCGTGTTCGATTATGAGGCTAAGTAAGACACACATATGGAAGTATGAAAGGCGTTGAGCGACAGAGAAGACATGTAGCAGAAAGCTCCGAGTCGGAATTTTTGTAGATTGCATCGAGCACTTCTCATTGTTACCCCACATGGCCGTGACCACTGTTGCAGAGAGAAGTGGAGTTGATTTTTAAAAACTCATCACAACGAATGGAATTCGGTAAAGTCAAAGAATTTGACTTCACACAAATTACTTCCTTTCGACCGACTCCATCCAAATTTAGTTCTTTTTAACTCTGTATTGGACACCAGCTAGTCCACAGTGTTTTAAATAAATTTTAAAAATAAAAAAATATTTCATTTATAATTTTCATTGTACAGTAGCAATGAAATAAAAATGCGCACTACAAATTTTATTACACTGTGAGTCGTAGAGAAGATGTCGAATAGAAATATTGTTGTAGACGACAGACCGATGATATGACTCCAAATTTTACTACACCAATTTAATGCGTGGTGCAGCAATGGAATGGAAAGTCTGGCATCGAGCACTTTCCATCGCTATAAAATTCCGACTCGAGTCCTCTCTGAGATGATGGTGCATTCATTGAAGCCAAATTTAAGCAAGAATTCGAGATCATTCCAATTGATAGTCCTGCCTTTCAGAAGACTTTTTTGTCGCCGTCGCGTAGCGGAGAAGAAATGTTAGTAGTTCATGAGCTACAATTCTTACCCTTTGAAAGTTATACGAAATTGTTACTCGAGATATTTGAAAATTTACTAAATAAGAACCAGCACAGAAACTAGTGCAGCTCAACCCTGGTACGATTTAGTGCTCCTTTCTTGGTCGTAGCCTTTTGTACTCTTTCTCGATACTGAAATGTATTCTATCCGAGATTCTATCTAAAATTTTGGAAATTTATTCCAACATTAAATTAGACCATGGATGGGGGAAGAATAAGGGAAGCGAACCAGAAACATCATTCCAGAACTATACGAACGATAAGAGTGGGCACTATTGAAAACTTTTAAGCTTTTCTCTGTTATCAGATTTTGTAAAGGCTGACATGTCTAAAATCATTTCTCCTCATTCTCGAGCATACGTCACGTCATTATTCATATATATAGTCGATCCGAAATTCTACATATACGTGCTCGTTCCACTATATTTCACAATGATTGATAGCTGGCTCTGTGCTATACCTACTTTATATATCGTCTGTGAACTGATTTCCACTTACAACATCATTTGATTATGATGTTTCATTCAGCGTTTCTGGTCTCCCTATAATTTAAATGAAAAATGTTTTCTCCTATATAACCTCCTACGAGGACAATGTTAGCCTTGACAATTATGTTCCGTTATGTCCTCTGTGTGTTTATAATAAGCAATAAATTCCATCCGTGTTCTCTAATATGCCAGCAACAATAAAAATTTCTATTTCAAAATTCTCTGTTGAACCTTTTCCACGGTATTTTTTTTATTATTTTTTAATAATCAAAATGATTCGCTAATCTAGCGAATGAAAACCCAAATTATGGGGAAAAGAAAATTTAAATATCGATCATGATTTTACAATATAGCATGACATCATCACAACACACAACACGCATCTCTATATGGTATACTGGTATGCTACATTCAGGGCCTATTATTTGAGAACTAATTCTCGAATTTCCCAAGGAATCGTAAACTAAGTGACATTTTCTTGGCCAATCAATTTTTAACAGTGAATGGATGGGACATTTTTGCGCAAACGTCTCGTGTGTCTCTGAAGATTCCATCCTAGCGACTGAATACGTAAGCACTGGCCTTAATAAGGTAACACACATACCCTCACTTTCATCAACTAGGAAATCCCATTAGCAACTCTCATAATAGGACATAGTCTATGCATCCCAGCATACTTGACTTTTTCACCATTTATTTCCAAGTGAGACGACTAGTCACTATTTCTACCGGCCCCATATTTACTTCTCTTTATGTGAAGTGTTCCAGACCCCTCTGCAATGGCTGTAATCTTCCACTTGTGGAGTTATAAAGAGACCTCATGGGTTAGAAACACGTCCTTATTCCGTAAAAGTCAATTATAAACTCAATCGTTGATTCTGTTCGACCAGTGTTATTCTCATAACGTCATAGACGTAACCATTAATGTAACTGCATTTAGTGGTTCCGCCTATTCAGCACATTTAGCCAATATGATAACTAACAGCGGTTGGCACAGTTACGTATAACTGTGTCACTCTGTCAGCTTAACATATTGACACCGCGACTCAGATATGGTGTCGAAGCCATTATTCTTGACCTATCCACACACTTATGGTAATACTCTTGGATTCATTGTTAACATTGCATTTAGCTCTAAGGAGAGACAATTTTGTTGAAAGTGGGTGTTAGAGTCATCAGCAAGAAACAGATAGCGTTGTGCTAGAGTGTCTGGGAAGGTCACCAGTAAATACAATGAACAGAAAAGGTCTAAGAATAGTACCTTGTGGTACTCTAACATTCAATGTGACAAACTCTGATAGCTGGCCAGCCAGCTTCACTCTGAATTCTCTGTCTTGGACGACGTTCTTTTATCAGGTGGTTTGGGAGTTTCATACACATCATTTTGTGAATCAATCCCTTAATCCATATACTGTCTATCTTTTTGCATGCCAGCTCTGCTTAAGCGAAGACGATAAGCTCAGGGGCGCTAGGGAAGCAGCAACCGTACTGTTGTTGAAACCCAAGATACACTCTTCGAACAGTCTCATGGGAGTATGTACCGTCGAATGTTTATTTCCAAATCCAAGCTGATTATCACACATTAAGTTCATCCGTTTGCAATAGCCTGATTGCCTAGCGTGCAGCATCTTTGCTACGATTTTACTCAGGGTATTCCTATTCAGGAGGCTCCTAGAGGTCGTCTCAAGTTTTTAGCTTGTTCTAAGCTGTTAGGAAAGTATTCCTTTGCTCGAATATGGTTTATCAAGTGTCCTAGGAATAAGGCTTGCTATTCGGGTCAAACAAAAATTCGGTCGAGTTTGATCGCTAGCCAAGCTTTTCATTGAATTTATTCGTGAGTTTGAAGCAAGTCTTACCTTCGAAGTGGTATGCAGTGTAAGGAAGCTTTCTGGGGGCAACATTAGGAATAAAGGCATGCTCGTTAGATCGCTTTTTCAGACTTCTAAACTCAATTTTTCTGTATTTTCGTCAGATATTTGTTTGATGGCATCGTCTTTTTGTTAGTCGCTTTCTCAAATTCTCAGATTTCCCAAAATTTCTCAACAAATAGGCCCTGGCTATACCTAGTAGCTATACCATGCATACACATACAAACATTAATATTATTTGGCATTCGCGGAAAAAGCTACGTTACAACTTACAATTCAATGGCACAACAAACGTTACAATAGTGTGTAATAATACCCTCAACACATACTCGACACAATAGCTTCTTATTTCCATATTTTGTGTATCCCGTATATAGACGGTAGCGTTCACAAAAGCAATAAAAAAAAATTTCGTGATGTAATTTAGCCCACTTTTGTTTCAACATTAAATTACACCCCTTCTTGCATATCAAATACATTTTATACATTTTATATATCAATGATGAGGTATATCATGGATATTGAATTATAAAAAAGCAGCAACAACAAACAAGCTGATATTCTTGAATTTATTGCGTCTATTCTGTCAACATAGATAAACCGGGGAAAAAGTGGAAAACCTTGTTTGTTGTATTATATAAAAGTGAAACGGTTGGGAATGGTGGTGAGGCTGAAAAAGGTTTTTTTTTCTTCTGCTCTGCGCTCTGTCGTCCTACTACTCTTCGTTCCTTTCCATTAGTGATTAAATTAATTTTTTTCTTCTCTAGTTTTTTTTTGCCTCCTTCATTTCTTCATAACTGTGTGACAGCGTCGAGGCAAGATATAAGTTTATGGAAATAACGTTTTCTGAACTAATTGAGCATTTAGAAAGTTTTCCTGTTAAGAATAACTTCCAATTTATCCATTTTGAAAGTTATTGTCAAGTGAATGACACAGAAGTTTCCGTTCAACATTATTACTACCGTCGGTTGTGTGGAGACACATTTTATTTTATTTCAACAATTTGTTGGGGATTTATGGGATATATACTCTAAAACTTGTGTAACGCTAAACAATGCAAAATATTTCCGGTACATATCGATTGTGATATGTTCATGTTTTGTTGGCAAAATTTGACTTTGGAAAAGCATTGACAAATTTAATTTCAATCGCAGTTATCTCAAGGCGTTCCGTTAGGGGGTGAAGCACACCAGTAATGTTAGCCGCAGCCATGTTAGCCGCGATGTTCTTTCTACCGACTGAAAGTCAAAGAATTGAGCCGAGCTATCATCAAATCGAATAAACGAATTCGGCAAAAACTAACAAAATTCTCGTAAACTCAGAAGCTGGTCTGTTCCCAGATTCAGATTCGTTCAGCGCAGTTTAGCATTAATTGGACAGTTTTTCCATTCCCAATTCCCTTTACACTGACAAAGACATCGTAGTTTACACGTTGCATACAGTTAAGGTCATGATGAATTGATTGGCAGCATATACTTTGGAGTTCAGCAATATAACAGCACTTCGAGTAACGTTCGAGTCACTTTGGTTCTGACTACTCTCGAATTTTTTTTTGTGGGTTGTTACACCAATAGAACGAACTGCTGTAGTAAGGACTAGGATGGTGCGTCATTTGCCTAGGCAAATTGGATGCTGAGATCTAAGCACCAGATCATCATAAAGCTTCTCAAAGCGAAGTTCTGCAATTCGGGCCGGGGAAAAAAATGTCAAAATTCTTTCTATGCCAAAGTAAATTTGACAACGTGAAGCAGATGTTCCAGCTTTAAGTAGTAGTTGTCAGCTCGACACAAGAAAGCGGCAGCCTGATGTCAAGATGCGATTTAGTGATATATAATACTTGATTCACTTCACTCAAATCAGTTTCTTGACACCAGGCCGCGCATTTTATAACTAAAGAAGGGAGTGAGATGACAATACTGAAACATAAAAAGTATTGCTAGTCAAAATATGTGGCTTTACTTTGGTTTAATCGGTTTTTTGGCCCGGAGCTTCATCTGGATTTTCAAAAAGCAAACATCACATGCCTGATTTCTTAATAGGAAACTTTCAAATCGACTCAACCAATCAATGAAAACCAGGCGCCCGGCGCATTTTTTCGATCGGCTTACATGACTGAATCACACATTCACACTTTCATACGTCTCCGTCAATAGATATAATATTCACTGCTGCAAAATGATCGACAACCATATCCCAAATTTCCAAAAAGAATATTCATCGAATCATTTCCGTTCTACATCACATTCAGACTCAGTCAAATTTACTTCATTCTTCGATTTTCAGTACAGTTTTCACCGAAGAGAGCAATATCTTCGCCTCGAAAACTATTTTATATCGTCAAGACATACGAGAAGTTTGTCGGAAAATTTAACTTCAATAGTTTGTCGTCCTTTGTCAAAAGCTGTTTTTACAACAACAACAACAACAAAAAAACATAAAATTTTCGAACGGCAGTACTTTTTCAAGTGTATTATTGAAGATTGTTAGCAAGAGAATTCTGTTTGTTAAGCCTGAATAGTTTTGTTGTGTGACAAGGGTTGTTCAAACCATGATAATGGCAAGTCGGTGTACATTTTGAACATTCTACTTGTTATTCACTTGTGGACGTTCCATGTCCGATAAAATCAATATCTACAGCAACAGAACACACTGATATTCATCTAAAATGTTCTACATAATACCATGAACGTATAATAATGTGTCCATCTAATGTATATTGACAGTAAAACAAACACAGGTCATGACAACACACATAGAGACATTCATTTTGCATATAATGTTCGATTGACATAACAGCTCAAGTTCTAGACTTTGCAGATGACTTGGATACCGCCAGTCGTACACATGCAGTAGACACATTCACCAATCAAAAACCAAGTACATAAAGACCGGACAAAATACGGTAGTCAATCAACAAGGAAGCGTGACAAGCACGGGAGAGTACAACCTGTGGGTAGTTGATAAATCCTACGCTCAAAGTTGAGATTGAAGAGAACAGAGTGCCACTTTTGTAAAACGCTCATTCGTCCGGTTCTGATCTATGGATTATGGATGCGAATCCTGGACGGTGAAGAAAAGTGATGAACAATTGCTTCTAACTTCCGAGAGTGCGAGCTCTCTCAATGTTATTCCGAATGGAAATTCAAAAGGACGAAGAGAAGTGGGAAGCCCAAAAATGCGTTGCATAGATGGCGTCGAATCAGATCTTCGGGCGCTAGCAATAATAAATTGGTAGAATATAGCGACAGGACACGCTGGAACGAGATTTTCGATCAGGCCAATGCCCACAAGTGGTTGGAGCGCCGAATACTTGTACATTATTGGTTAAAGCCCAACCTAGTGGTGCCAGTATGTTTGATGATAAGGCGAATAATGAAATTAGATTTTTTACTTTCATTTCGCTTATAGTTCGCTAGACATGTACATGTAGAAAAGGTATAAACCTGTTCCGAGCCTTAAAAGTAGCCTCTTGAGATTTGTTGACTTTTTGCAACTTGTCTCTCAAACATTCGCTTGGAAAGTTCGACTGATATGAAATTTTCTGCATAGAAAATGGAGAAGCCTAATCATCGTCGTTCTACTTTACTATATCCATTCAACATTCATCCTTTTACTCTCTATAAAATGTGGCCCACACAGTTTTGAAAAGAACTCAAACTTGATTTGGAATTTGCTGCCGCGAAATTTCACAGATGAAATAATTCAGCGCATAGCATTGGCTTGAAATGCTTGAAATTCATAGGTATCCAACCAAAATATTGTAATTTGATTCCATTCGGAAATATAGCATAATAACCTCTACAAACAATGATAACAAATCACGTTTGTTCTGGGTTCTATTCTATTATATCATAGAGTGTTCGTTCGATGCTTCTCTCTTCTGTTCTGCATACACATAAGGATTCAATTTGGAATATGGAGCATAAATTTTAAAACAAACTATTAGGGGAAAATTTAAATAAATTCACCATATATATCGAACCAACCATATAAGTATTTATGAGATTTTCCGTATATTTTTCTATATTTTATTATTCACGGAAAAGTTTTTCAGCTGAAATATTTTATGGATTTAAAATATTTTTTCGTAATTTGAAAAGAATTCCGCCATTTAAAAACGGAATTATTTTATTAACTTAACATAAATTATTGTAATAATGGCATGGGGTCGATGGGTAAACATGGCATATATTTTATAACAAAATAAAACAGACCCCCGACCCCACAATTATAATACGCAAAATGTAACTCTTTCACTCCTACCAAATTCACAGAATTTATGCAACTAATTTATTTAGCTAAAGCTTTTTAGTTGGAAAACTCAACAGTTTAATTTTCTAGGAAATCTGCAATTGCTTTGATCGGATTAAACGAAAACACCTAAACAGGTAACTTAATCGGCAGCTGAATTTTAAAGTGTTGATATTCATTCATTTGTTTGGTTTTTGAGCTTCATATTTAGTCTAGAAGCCACAGAACATTGTGTGTCCAAACCTATGTCCAGAGCATATGGAATCATTTTTCGCTAGGGTTTGACCCCCAGATAAAAAAAGGTTCGGGTGCCAGGCTGAAATATTGGTCAATTTTTTTTGGCTCATTTGTTCATACATTTCGTTGAGTATCACGAGAACCAGGAAAGATGAAAGGTTAGTTTCTTCGGGGAAGTTATAGAGAATTGAATGACGAACAAAAATGCCGAACATAAGTGAACTGTAAAAAATACAGAGTGGACCGAAAACTTCGATTTAAGTCTAAATTTATGTGTTTTTGAAGGAAATCCTATATTTTAGCCCATTTCTTCCCTTTATAAGTGCTTTATGAATATATTGTAATTGAAGTATGTAAACATACAATGTCTGAACACCAACTGGAACACAGAACGATTGTAAAAGGAACAGGGTAGTCCGAAAAAAATTGGTCCGAAATTGGTCCACCGCAACTCATTGCATCTGAACTCTAGTACGACTTGTGGTCGGACTATCTACTCTACGCAATGATCAGGTGTATCCTTCTGCATATATTTACTCATCGTATCGTCCACTTGCAAGATTCAGTTCAAATTTGCAGCTTGCCACAAATTGAATGCATTCTACGCCATTCGAGCCATTCGGTACGAAGAAAACAATAGATGGCTTCTGGCTGAGGTTTTCTTTACTACTGTCATTATAAAACGAAGCATCTGCCTTCTTATCCATTTTTGTGGAAAAATTGCAGTAGAAGCTCTAGTAGTTGCTAAGCTTTCAAAGTTTTCAATCAGAAGTTGCGGAATTACGTCGAGTTATTGTTAATTCTTTGTAATGAGTATCTTCCCTTAACCCAGCTAACTTATGAAACTCTGAAGTTTGAAATTTATGCATTCTTAACCACACATGCACATGCACATGATTGAACGAATGAAGTAGAAGATTTGACATCATAAAATTTGTCAATTGAAGTAATAGATTCATTGATTAACACCGACACAACCGTCTCTTGTAAATCTTCAAAATTTGTATTGATATGTTTTCGTCTTTGTTGGATTGTGATCGAAGTTCCTAATTGCAGCTGTTCTATTGTATACTTCGTCAAATGAAGTTGAGTGTTTTGTCGGATTTAGATTCGTTGTAGAGATAACACATAGGTGTCCGTTTTAACATTTCATAAAAAAACAAAATTACGAACATAGAAGAACTCGTTGTGTTGTCGTTCTATTATTATTCTATTATTCTCTTCATAAAGCCTAGGGTCGTTGAAAAATACTAAATCGTTTCCAAACAATAACGTTTTGTCGCGTTCTTGCTGGCTAGTATTATGTTTTCAGCTTTCGATTGAATAGATATGAGCTTAGAGAGGTTGTTAATGGATTGTTTTTAATGCGTACAAAGTAAATGCCTACCAGCCATTCGAACACAGCTGTGTATGGAAGAGATTAGGGATTTTGAAATGGGCGGCTGTATGTAACGGTACATTCATTTCTTCGATTTTCTCGCCGAGAGAAAATCATTGAAATACGTTCAAAGCAGATTCGCAGACACTGACAATATGCAAATCATATAAGACCATGTTGTAAGAGGATAACGACTGTCTGATCGGAAATTTATGCTATGAAATTTAGGGAAATTGTTGATTGTCGGACAGGAAATTATGCAAAAATCTTCCACAAAATTCACAAATGGTTTCTTTTCTTTTATAAGGTTCGGAACAGGTCAGATCGACGTGACCGGTGCCGTTACAAGTTTAAAGGCTCATAACTCGTGATTCAAGAAAGTAGGTTAGGTTAAGGATTTAGATTGATCCTTTTTCTCGTGTCTGAACCAGTTGTATATTTGATCGGAGTTAGCTGGTAAAACCAAATTACTGGAAGAAGCTGAGGTCCGCATTTTTAATTGATAATTAAAACTATTCGACCGCCTGAGTTATATTTGTTCCGAAGAAGCTTTTGATCCTCCATCGAGTCCAGCAACTTATTTTGGTCAATTGGTCGTTTTCTGGATTTCTGAAATTTACTTAGCAGACCGCTGAGTTTTATAACCGCAGCTTATGGGGAATGGTAGCTTCGGAACAAATGCACGTCCATCAGTTGACAAATAATGTGAATAGCGAAGGCAGGCGGAGACTTCAGAGTCTGAAATTTTTCGGCAATATTATTTTGAATTTGGTAGATTATGAAATGCAGCTCAGGTCAGGTTTTGAAATTACCTGAAACTGACCTGAATCCCTAAGGTTTTTTTTTCTTTTCTCACCTGAATTGGCTCGAACCTAACATGCTAGATGTGCTGTTGTTGACATTCAAAATGTCCATCTATTTGTGAACCAGTCACTGTCCTCGACAACAAGTCAAACAACCCAACTCTTTCCCAAAACATCCAGAAACAATTATTCCTCACACAACACTTAACAGTCTAAAGAGCTGCTCCACAGCTGCATTAAATTTATGTATTCTGCTACAGATCGTATACGATATCCAATAAATTTTTAAGTATCACTTCTGGTAGTGAACAATAAAACCTTGAAATAAACTTCCACCTCAAGTGTACATCGACTCTCAATTGATTGATACAAAACCATTTCGAGAATGTGCAGTGCACTTGATTTACCACGGGTTAAAAATGGAACTGTAGCGAAAATCTTCAATCCGCCAGAATTGTTTTATTGTTTGAATTGTGGAGCCAATTTTGAGAATGAGGGTACACATCAGTCACTACTATACACAGCAACTTTCACCCGACCTCGACAATATTATTTGTTGCAATATTTCATCAGGCTATTTCCAGAGAGAGAAAAAACATTCAAAAAACGACTTCGTTAAATTCAGTATTCATATTCGGATGTGTGTAAACTAATTTGTCTATCAAATCAAGTGGTGCATTGTCAAAAGAGCAGCACACACACCATATTTCACATAAGCTACACACATGTTGTGTCTATTGAAAATTGTTTCCCCAGAACCCAGAACCATAGTGCTTCCCCATATGAATCACACACATTGGAAATTCGTAACACAAATACACAGTAAGAATGTTCTACCACCTAAATCCAATTTACAGTACTTTGTGTACGTAAAACTTGAAATTTTATTTGCAGTCAAAAACTTTTTAAACTTCATCTACCGGAACGCATAAAATTTGAAATTTCATTTTATACTTTTTTCATTACATGTAGGTGTGTATAGACACACACACACACAAACACCCATCACCTACCTCTATACGGTTTTCAGTATAGTATAGTTCCATATGAACGGGAAAAATTGGGTGAGAAATGTGTGGTACTGTAACGTATATCCCGACCAGATAGATACACACACATAATATGAATGGGAAATAAAGTGGGCCACTTTAACATTATGAAATATGGAAACAAGAGGGATATGTTG
>JANTFA010032340.1:4776-15602 GCA_026413405.1 Phytosciara flavipes | reverse complement strand
GTTTCTGGTAATTTTCTTCATTCAAATTTTCAAAGTGTGGACGCCCATTCTTGAATTGTAAATGTCGTTTTCATTTTGACTCTACAATAAAAATCGATGAAAAACTCTGAGATTCATGACCTTCTCATGTAGTTTATAATGGGGTCGTTCATGAAGGACATCTGCCTTTCCTCCAACCTTAGGGCACCTTCTACCCTTGCCACAATGTGTCTGTTTTCCTGTAGTACCATACAGAACGTCCACAGCTTTAAAAAGCCAAATTCAAAGCCAAATTCCTCAGTTTCACCGACGAAACAAGAAGTTATACGCTAGACTTGCATTGACTTTCTCCATTTAGTTCATGAGCCTCAGAAGTGCACCACCCCTCGGTTCAAAATAGGACTGTCGGTATTTTTTTTAAAGTAGCGCTACCCTTGTTGTTTCCAAATAACAATAACTTGTGAAAAAACACTCAAGGAAGAAGTGGACGTCCGAATTTCATTTTATACCCCCCTGTCACAATGCGTCCGTTTTTATGAACGGCCCCCAAAACGAAAATGGTTAATAATACCATCATACCCGTCGGTATGAGCATTACCAAACAAATTGTTGAGCAAATTTTGGCGTAATCTAGATCCATCTCCCTAATATCTTTTTGATGCGAAAGCCAAAATTGGAAAATTATCGCATTATATGGTGCTGATATTTTCCTCAAAATTCAGCAGGTGAAATTTTCAAGCAATTTTTCGACGAAATAAAATTAACTCGAAATTTTTTTCCCACAAATCGTATCTGTATAACCGCGCTCACGATACATTGGGAAAACTCGAGGAAAAAAGCCATAAACGTGAAAATAAAAATTCCGCTCGTTCTTTTCTGCTTGTGTATTTATCGCAGTTGTAATGACCTCTACGAAAGCTATGAATATTATATTCGTTTGTGTGGAATGAATGGCTTTGGAATGATGAATAAAAAAAATAAATTTAATCTTTTCAGCTTTATTATATTATTTGTGTATAATCTGCCGTCAGTCAGTCAGTCAGCCATTAAAATACCTTCCAATAAAATGCTTTGAAAAATGAAAATTAAAGAATATTTTCAACGACATTGCTGTGTGCTAAATGGAAAAATAGTTTTTCTGTCAGCGTAACTAGGTGTACACAAATCTACCACTAGAATACTGAATTTCTGCAAGTCTGAGTGAGGTTAATGAACTCTATTAACTTTACGCTGAACAGTCGACTATGTATCGCATATTCGGACTTAGCACACTCATTCCGAATTTCATTTTCTTAATAGCTGTTTACTTCATATTATAGCTGTCTGATGTATATTATGCAGTTCACAGCTGTAATTATATATTACACAGCCATAATATGAAGTACGCAGCTATTAAGAAAATGAAGTTCGTAAAATGAGAGTGCAATGTTCAAATATGCGATGCACAGCCTAATCGAGTTTTCGAGTAAATAGAAAGTGAAAGGACCAGAATCGGACAGTAAGTTCCATTATAGAGTTTAGTTGAATCTGAAAGATAGAAGTCAACTATTTCTTCTACCCACCATTTGGAAGGTCTATTTGGGTGGTACTTGACTACTTAAAATGCATATTGATCGAGTTACTGATGATTTAAATACACTGACAGCACTGAAAAAAGTGAATGTCGTTCATGGACTGGACAGTCTCTTTCTTCAGCCAGTCAATTGGTAGCAAACTCAATTGATGGAAAATGTGGTTTTCACAACATTGCCTATTTATGCAATGACTACAACAAAAACTGAGTAAAAATCCATGCATTTATCATAATTGACTATAATGTCGGTTGATAAGTGACGAGTCGACTACAATGCAACATTTTCAAAAAGTGTACAGTGTTTTAGAAACAGAATCCCTTACTTCATTGATTGATATTAATAGGACACAAGAGAACCAACTTCGCGTAGTAGTTATTGATAAGGTTCGTCTACCTTATACCATCCAGACGTCGTCGTTGGCATTTACAAGTGTTATTCGTTGGGGTACAATTTGTCATCAATAAAACGATGAAAATTACGCGCAGAGAAGTCAAAACGCGATAAGAAATAGCTCTATCGAACTTTTTATATTATTTTATTCAGCAGCAGAGAATTTTGAACTCCATCTGGTCATTAAGGTCACATGGAATTGTAGTCGTCTAGCACTGTTGTCTATGTCGATGTTTTCAATTTAGGTCTGAGTGAAAATCGGATGACGTCAATTTTAGGTCATCGGTTCACCCGATGATGATCCTGATGAGAAAATCGCAGCTTTTCAGAGAAATGATAAATATATAGGTGACGACAATGTCAATCGTCGAAGCCAAGACATCCTTACTTTAACACCCTCTATGAATGGATGACAGCCGGTTATTCTCGGCTTGTCAAAAACCGAACCTAGCTGTGTTAGCGCTACTTAATTATTGGTTTCTTAGGGAATGGTCTCAATATCTCCTCTATTTTCTAAATATAATTTAAACATTAAAGCTATTTATCGAAAGAATACGTTGCAACCAACGCGGCGTCTACTTTACTAAAATCCGAAGAGGCAACGCGTAACTCTTTTTTTCTGCGTGCAACTCTTTTCAGGGCTGTCACCCTCGCCAAAATCCATGGAGTGAAAGTTTAATTATTTTTCTGTTGTCGCAATTGTTGCGACGACATCTTACGCAAAATAGCAAAGCGTACACTACCGGTAGACTGGAGTATGGATAGAATAGAGCAGGACTCCCGCAATGGCGCTCCGGTTTTCCTATACAATTTTCACCATAAGCTCACTTCTTCATAATATTCCTTATCGTGAATGGAAAAAGAAATGAAAATGTGTTCTCAATGTATTTCATTTCATTGAACGATTTTATATGTTTTCCATTCCATCATAACACGAAATTAAGTGTGAGAGAATTATTTGACTTTTAATTAACTGGGTGCGAACTTCTGTGTTCAGATAAAGTATAATATGTGTAATAACAGCGTCACGTACGAATAATACCGTTATAGAAATGGATGTTTTGTCGTTTTATGATATTGGACGTGGAAGCGAGACGAAGAAACGTTTCTTGTAAAAGAAAACTTTCGTTCCTGGAATATACACTTCTTGTGTTGTGGGGAGATTATAAGATTAGATTATAAGATAAATGCTTTTTGTTCTAATGGATTAAAGAGAAGAAATTCTTTTTTACTCCGATGTGAAACACGTTTTTTCCCATCTTCAGACCATAGAGATGGGTAAAAGTTTTTATTTTCTCCTTTTTTTGTGGTATCGTATAGTGTTTTGTGCTCAGTCTCTGAAGTTAATGGGATTTCGAGAAGAATTTATTTTAATTATAAATTGAAACGAGCAAGTCGGAATTGACAGTCACGTGATGCATACATAATCAATATAGGAAAAGTCTATGCAGGTGAAAGGTTAAAATGGCAGATTAGCATTATAATGGAAGTAATTTGATATCCCGTGTCCAGATGTGTAAAAGTATATAAGGCGAGGGGAGGCTCACTTTCCGGGAGTCTGTTATTGGTTGTAACAGGCTGTTGGATTGAAAGTCTAGCGTGCCTGACAAGTCAAATTTTCGAATTTCCAACTTGTCAGGCACCCCAGACTTTACAATTAAAATTTAATTTCTCAATTGCATTCTTCATTGGGTTCAAATACCTTCAATTTGACACCAATTTGGCTATTGCCTTTGCCTTTTCTCAATGTTAATTGGCTGAGATATACACTAGGACTACCATTGCTAGGGCCGTTCTAGAGCTCGAATGCGAAAGTAGCAGAACAAATGTTTTTCGTGTTGGCCAATGAAATGTTTTGGCATTGGTTTGAAGCCTTATGAGGGTCGAAAATGGCCGCGGGCTCTCGGTCTAAAATCTCCGCGAGTTTTGCACATATTTACGTCACATGGGTGTCAAGATAATATGTGTATTGTCAACAGCTTCAAGGAAAAAAGTTTAAAAAAAAAATCTTTTTCATTTGTTATTTCATTCACAAAAATGTGACGCAACCAACAGCATTCAAATCTATTACTTCACTTGATCTTAACATTTTTGTTTGAAATTTTAGATCAGACAAAAACCTCTTGAAAGAGGATAAAGTGACGCAAGTCCTTTACTTACAAAAGAAGTGATATCAGGAGGGGTGACGCTTAAAGTTTCGACACGCAAAAATTTAGCTTCAAAACTTATTGTTTGTCTAAAAACAATTGCGCCACAAATGGCAGAACTCGTATACCCTAGTTTACGTTAAAAATATTTGGGGGGCATTCCGGGCTAAAGGGGGGAAGTCAAAAAGTTGCAGTATATATGCTCCTTGGTCCAAAAAAAAATAATTTTTTGAAATTTTTTGTGGTGTGAACTTGCGGCACGGCGCTTTACTAACGTATCGCCATGATGACTTTTCAATGGGTGCAGCTACAAATTTATATGTTGAAAATAAACGCAATACTTAGGGAGTGCTGCTCGATCAGTTTTTAGACCCGTACGAAGTACGAGGGTATCATGCTTTTACTCTTATGTTTGTAACACGTCGATTTCGAACCCCGGAGTAAGGGCAAATCTTCTGGGGTCACCCCTAGATGCTAGATCAGCATTTAAAAAAAATTCCGTCTGTCTGTCTGGGACTTTTTTTCCTCGATTTTTTATCGAAAAAGCCAGGCTAAGTTCAGAGATGAGCAAAATCGGTCGAGCCGATCCAAAGTTATGGTTGAAATAGCGCTATTTTCGAGGTCTGGCCGAGGTTAGTTTATCGCATATATTAACGGCGGTATTCCTCGCATAGATCGTGCAAATGTAAGATATTGATTACACCGATCCGGGAATTTTTTTTTGTCAAAATTGGATCTTGGGCTCGGAATTTGAGTTACTCGGCCGTACAGTGAAAATAGTTTTTTGTCGATATCTCGAGTAAATTTTATCCGAATTTCATGATCTTTTTTCTGTTTGAAAGGTAAAGACGACCATAAAGTGGAAATACTGTTTTCGGTGACGTAAGGAAATGACCGCCAGCCGCCATCTTGAAATTTAGAGTTTTTGGTCTACATCTCAAGTAAATTTCTAGTTCTATAGGCACCTAACTATATGCCGTCCTCTACTCGTATGGGTTCCCCTTATGTTTTGTATTTACTCTAGTTTATAACAAGCACCTCGTATTTTTGGCTCACTTCGGTCATCCCGATTAAAGATCCGACTTGATTATGATAATTTCTTCGAACCACTCATGGAATTCGCGATAACTTTCCCACATTTAATGAATCACTTTCGCAGCAACTACTGTTTCTTCAATTGTTCTATTCATATATTTTTCCACACATTTTGCTATATAATTTCATTTTGTCTTTTCTTTTCGTCATCTCTGTCGAAAACAAATGACACGGTCGTCCGCAAAAGGTTAAACACCTTCAAGACAATTATTGTCCAAACAAATTCAATTCGAAAGACTCAAAGATAACTTTCTGAACATCAATTGAGTTGTCGTAATTTAGCTGTGGCATAGACCACTCATTCACACACATCAAGTCTCCATAAACTTTTTTTTCCCAGCACGTGTGACACTTTCGTTGATATCCCATTTTCTTTCCTCAAGCACAATCATCATCATCATCATCATGTACCCAATGGCTTTGATAAAATAAAGTAATAAAAATCCAAATATAATAATCAATCACCATCATATATGAAGCCTACTTCACCTTTTATGTGAATGGTGTGTGTTTATAGGCCCGATTCGTACAATTTGATTTGCAAAGGGAATTGTTAAATGTCTGTCGTTATCTGGTTTAAAGGAAAACGACAGCATGAAATTGCACTTTGTGTCACTGGAAAAATGATGAATCCCGAAGCGATCATGTAATGTGAGTACTCTTTCAGCACTAAAAGGACTATGATTCTCAAAATTTCATGAGGATTGCTCTGCAGTATAGCCGAAACTCTCACTTTTAATAAATTTTTTAGTTTCACAATAAGCCTGAACAGAACGGAACTAAAAGGTCTACTCAACTGGTAAGGGAACACCCATAAATTCCATCCTCACTTTTTACAGTTTTTTAGTTCGCACTTTTCCTATACCTTTTATAACACGTAAGTCACACTAGCATCGCCTTCAGAAAGGACGGTTTTTATGGATGAATCCTAATTCACGCTGTAAGTGTGCCTCAAATTCAAAAATGCAAAGTATGTCTAGTCTTTCTGACGCAGCGTTAAATCACCCTTTTCATACAAGAATGCGTCGAAATATATTTTTTGGTTCATTTTTTCATCGACTCGTTCACTAAAAATTCAAATTTTGGGCGCACTTACGGCGTCAATAGTAGATAACGTATTGGCTTGGAGTATTTTATTTTGACAAGTTTGGCGTAGCTGTGTCACTCGTGACCCAAGCCCTTACGAAGTACAAATATCAGCTAATATGTCATCAAGTAACGATTCATTTCCTACGGGTGCAGCGAGTGAATTACATAATTCATACAGAATTAGCAACTACTTGCAATTCGTCTCCCGCGTGCACATCTATCTCAGAATAGATTAAGATTAGCTCATGTAATATGTGTGTTTGTGATGTAGGTGGAAGCACGGGGTTCCAGTGGATTTAGAACATAGTTTTCCTAATGTTGCACACATTGTAGTGTCAGTTTCAAATCAATCAAAGTGTGAAAATGAAATATATTCACTGGTGACAGGTGGCGACCCACCTGTGAAACGAGTAGTGTGAGAACGAGAACACGTTTCTTAATTCATTACAAGATACAAATTGAGGGGTCATAAGCTGAGCACCGTAAACAAAAGAAACGGAGAAGGTATCGTCAAAACTCCCCAACTGAATTCCATAGTAAAATGCTTATTTATTCATACAAATTCGTGGACTGACCCGAATACAGTCAATAAAAATGATTGATTTGTCATCTATTTCCGTCGCAAAGAACAAGAGTTAAAAGGAAACTATGCGAAAAGAAACAGTCTGTGCATGTCTATTCGAATAAGTTTATAAGAGCCCACACCCGTGCCGTTCATTTCGACTTCGACAGAAAGACTACCATTCATTTACAACTGAAACCCTAGAAACTTTATATCGTTACCCATAATCAGCAATCAGTTGCTATTTCTATAATATTGTTGTGTGGCGTATACCCGCTTACACATCATCGTGTATCCTATACCTTTATCATGGAATAGTAAAAAGAGGAATAGGATCATCATTTCGTCGAAGGTTTGAACTCGTTTATATTACGCAATGAATACATGGAAATGTTATCATTTCTTGTCTGCTTTTAAGCTTGTTTAAGCGCCGAAAAAGTTTTCTTTTTCAAACGCGTAAGCTTTGGAGTACGAATGGGAACATTTAACGTTCTTCCATCATTTTGGGATGAGAACTTTTTAGTACTGAAACGTAAGCTTCCCATACGTTGGATGTATGCTGTGAAAGCAATGATGTAACCTAACGAATTCATTTATTGAAAGGATGGCACGTGTTGGGTTTTTTTTTATTCAGAACCATAAAGTGATGTGATTGGAATCGTTAGTATTTGTCGATGTCGCTTAACCATCAATATTCTTCATTCGGTTCATTTTAAATTGTCAGCATTCTATTTGTGTAACGTGAACGACAGCGGTATATAGCGGTTGTCGTTAGACAAATTAACTCTCTAAGCTGTTGAACATGAACTTCTTCTAAATACCAAAATTTTCCTTCCGCTTACACATTGTTTTGATAAAATTACTCGCTCAGCGGCGTGAATTACATCCTCAGCATAACATCACCTTTCTGATTTACATCCCAAAACGGAAATAATGAAACCATAATTCTCTATTATACGTAGAAATGAGATATTTACTATCATTGCCTTGTGTCACGTATTTTACTAAATTACTGCTTACCAGAAAATATTGTCATGCCTGAGGTTGTGACAAATCAAAGCACCATCAGACATGTCCACAAGCATTACTACAATTCATTACACTTGCTAAAGTGCGCGGGTAGATAAATCATCGGCTGTTTCGATCTGAGAGACAGGTTGGATTTCATTTTATTGGTGCTGCGAAAGTCTGAAAAAGTGTCACATCTCATCAGGACATGTCTCTGGCAAAGAGACAATGAACTTCAAGAGACTAGTTATTCAATATTTACATGTACATGTCTAGCGAATCATATGCGAAATGAAAGTGAATACTTACCACAATCAATTCAGTCTTCTGCGAACTCACTGCCACAACGGGCTAGCTCAGTGGTTACGAACTGGCTCTCTACCAAGAATACCGTGGTAGAGACAAATTCTGGATATAGGATTTTTCTCCAATGTATAGCACGTTCTTAGGCTCACCCGAGCTTGATGATGACGTCGCCCATATTCGATGCATTTGTGTATGATGCACTCTACCAAGGCTATAAATATACTGAAAAGGTTTTGCCGAACAGGCAATCGGCTGACATACACTTTTCATACAAAAATTTCTGTGATAAGTTTTTTTTGTATAGGAAAGGTGACACCATTTACCTGGAAAAATGACGGATGGCAAAACATCCCGAGTATTTAGCTTTGCACGCTACGTCAAATGACAACCGGTAGAGCTGTGATTGAATCGGTCCGATGCGAGTTTAGGTGTTGTCAGACGAAACAGCTCGCGAAAAAATAATCCTTCAGTTTCATAGCTGAAGGCGCGGTTCGGAATACACGTTAAGCATTTGGTCCCTACTATGATTCATCTGCACTTGCTGACTGTTACTCAAAGTTACACCCAAGCAGTCGAACCAGTCACTGAACAGTGCTGCTCCCGACAAACAAGTGCCATTGGAATTATTATTATTACTGCCACCAAAATCAGTTTCGAGTGGTTGAGAACTGTCTATTGCCCAACTTATAACAGTTCCAACCGCATGTTCCAGAGCAAACAAACACGGATAGCCACCATTAAATTAAAAGGACATCTCTGCGGACTACATCATAGTATGTAGTGGATGGTCGTTCTATATGCACACACACACACACTGTGTATGTATGTTCAAGGGTAAATTGTTTAGTAGAAGCATGTGAAGCACCTCAACGAAAATAATTGCCCCTTGGTGAACATGTTCTGAGTTTGTGGGAGAATTTCGACTAACACACATCACCAAAAAAACATTGGCGAACCACACGCCGGAAAAACTAATGAATTAGTTTCAATTTCATTTTTATCGGCTTGTCCAACTACCAGCAAGCTCAAATGACGCATAAAATAAGGTAGATTTGTGGTTAGTCAGGGGGACTAAAACTTTTTTTTCAACGACATGTTGTTCGGGACAATGTTAGCAGTGTATCTTTCGACCCCCACTATGCACGCTTTTGCTTGTTTTTTGAGGGCCGGGTAAAAGTACGTGTGATTGATTGATCTCTTTAATGTTCAATTCGATTATGTTTTACCGACATTCAACAAAAGTTGTGTGATTTAGCTCAATACCGTAACATCTCCGTTACATAATTCGAATTGAAAAGTTAGCCCTTCTAAATGCTAAGTCAACAGTTCAGGATGTTTTTGCTTAGCACGTATATGTTTGTGCAATCAACCGGCCGACTCAATCTGCAGCAATGTTCACACTTTACCATAGATTATAAGCTGTATAAACCAGCACGTTCTCTATGTTTCAGAGAACTAAAATAAATTATCTGAGTGAAACAACACATTTCCCATGATTCTGCGATACGGTTCATGTGTGTGCACATACAAATTACCCGTTGCTCCTACTTCGACGTAATATCCATATTCATCCAAGCATAATAATGAATATCAAGACAAACTTTATTAC
Source organism: Phytosciara flavipes (assembly GCA_026413405.1). NCBI lineage: Eukaryota > Metazoa > Arthropoda > Insecta > Diptera > Sciaridae > Phytosciara > Phytosciara flavipes. The sequence continues at coordinate 5,843 of JANTFA010032340.1, read as the reverse complement.
ATCTTCACTTGTATATAAATGTAGTCAAGTCACCACCAGACACAGAATGTATATAGAAATAGGAGACGAATGAGGAAAAGTTTATCTTGTAAATGTTTCTTTAGTGATCAGTGCGATCATACGCACGCATAGCTGAAGGTTTACAGAAGGAACCATTCTACACGTTAAAATGAATTCATTTTTTGGTTGTTTACACTCGGTAACATTTATAAACGGCATCGTATCAAAAATTACTTATTTCTGCTACTTCTCTCATTTCTCCATAGCGAGTACATGGAGAAATGAGGGACGAAGTAGAAATATGAAATTTTTGATCCCATCCCGTTTCTAATTGTTACCGACTGTAACGAAAATTTATTTAATTAAACTGACGTGTTCCCCCTGTAATGAGAATTTATCTCACCACCTCATGCACCGACACAATCGCTTAAATTGTTATGATGTTGATAAGTTCGGCATTTCATTTTTACCACTTTTATAAACGTTCGCAAAACATAAAAGTCGAACATATAGTCATGTCACTCCATTGTACAAAAGATTCATTTTCATCCGAGTGAATGATCTTTTCCATTTTGTTCATCACAAATTTAATTGCCGTGCATGTAACATAATGATGTTGAAAAGTTTTCTTTCTTTTTTCATTATTATAGCACGGTGGTATTTATCACTCAAACGAAAGAAAATTAAGTTGCCTTTTATAATGACGGTAATGATGATTACCATTAAAGTGTAATTAGAGTAAGGAGCGAATATAAGGAAGGCAAAGAAAAAATTAATGGTAGGTGTAGTGAAGTTCAGTGGATTTTTCGGGAAAATTTTTAATATTGCGATAACAATAACTTTAGGTAAGGTACCACTTTACAATTTACGTAAGATAAATAGACTTCTATACGAGAGCAGAGAGCGTACGCTTGCAAATTATCCGACGGATGTGGTACAGAGAATATTTTACAGGTTTAAAAACGAGAAAAGAATACTACTGTACTGTACTGTATACTAGCTTACGTAGCCTTAGTACATACGCAATCCAAGTGTGACCGCACACCTGGTACAAAAATGTTGTAAGA
>JANTFA010032228.1:0-22530 GCA_026413405.1 Phytosciara flavipes | reverse complement strand
GATATAAAAGTAAGTCCACAATATAGCCCGTCGATATTTTGGCTAGGTAATCGATGAAAATATAATTCCTATTTTTACAATTTTGGCTGTTCTACTGTTCAAATGCCAGAGAGAGATACTGTAATGGCTTTGCACACACACACACACACCAGTTTTGCGCCCAGAAAATCAATACTATTTAATTCGCATAGCTCGTTATCACATTATTCCATATTGAGAAATAAATTATGTTATTAGAGGGCTGAATTATGGATGTGTCATGCGAAGTTGCGAATTTATACCGAAACCGTAATGGAACATTTCCATTCCCCGTATTAAAGAGAGAACCCATTAAGCTTCGCATATTACATCGAAATCTTGAGAGTGTGTGAATTATTGGTGGAATTAATTGCGGTAGAAGGTGAAGGCGATTGAATGCTTATAATCATTCGGAGAATTTATTTTCATTCAATTCAAGGTAGGTGGAAGGAATTATGAATTTTTAGGTTGGCTAGACAGTGAAATGAGTTTGACATAGGAATTCATGAGAAACAACAATATTCATGCACAGTAGTGCGCTAGTGCCAAAAAGTGACGTTTGGGAAAACGAAGATCCCACTCCTGTCATTAAAATGTAGTTGCCAACTTGTTCCTAAACTAGGGTTTTTGCGCATACGATGTGTTGTCAACCTCAACTTCGCCTCGGGTTCACAATTTAAAAATAAAAACGCAACACCGTCAACAGACTTTCGCCCCCCTCACTAAATGACATTTACAAACCAGCACAGAACATGCATTTTTTGAAGAGAGTTAGGAGGGAGTCAGTTCGCTAGAGAGTTCGTTAGGAGATAGAGTTATTTGGCGTCAATTCATATCTCAGCTGACAATGAGCACAGATATTTTGTATACAGAATTCATCGAGTATGGGTGACGTCATACATGTCGTACGGTTCCTGTGTATGGCTCATTAAGGGCACCAAACACCTCAACTGCCCAGATTATATAGCTTGGTACGCCTAGGAACGTTACTTTCATGATATACATTGAAGAAAAATCCTTTATCGGATTTTGTCCCTCACCGGGATTGAACCCGGAATCTCTTGGTGGAAGGCTAGTACATTACCAATGAGCCAACCCATTCCCTTCCATTTTATGCACAAGTTAGCAAAATGACTATTTCCAACGCAATCACATTGGTTAAACAAAATGTTAATCGTCTCGATGCATGTCTTTTATCTAACCCATTATTGCATTCACAGGAAACAAACAAAAAATAATCTTCAACGAAACTCACGTAACTAATTTGTAATTCAACTTTGTTTTGAAGACTCCTTCAATATATCTAAGTTGATTAATGACGGCACCCCTTTCTTTTTGAAAGAAAAGTTCGAAACTCTGTACCGCCAAACATAAAATGAAACATAAATAAGCGCATTACCTATACATCGTACGTGCGTATCTAAACAAACGTACGGGAGGAGATCTATTCGGTACACGACGACGACTACGACGACGGTAAAGCACACAATCTTGCGTTGCGTACATAATATAATGCCATTGCCTAGCAGACTCGGGAGAAATAAATCTTCGACAAAGATGAAAAAAAAAGAAATTTAATTTTAGACATTAAACAACCCTCTCTTATTGGTTTGTTATATTATGCCATAAGGTACATAAAAATAAAACATAACATTTATTATGCTATTTTGGTATCCGAACAGAATTTTTTATCTACCATGTAAAAAGGTACTTCAGTGTACCGACGTTTTTTCTTGCTTCTTCTTCTTCTTTCGGTTATAACGATGTCTATCATTGCATAAGTACATTTGATACGTCGTATACATCCATACAGCATACACCCGATACACATCTCAAGTATATTGAATCTCACTTACATCGTCATGAAGATATTTCATGATGGAAATGGAATTACTGACGACAAATAAAATAATAAAAAAAAAGAAAAACAGGGGGGTGACAAAAATGTAATTTCACGATTGGTTAAAAATTAAAATTATTTTGAATGGGGTTGCAAATATTCTGAAAATATTTTTATTTGCTATGAAATGGGCTTTTTATATTTTATGGCCGAGGCATAAATACCACTTTTATACGAAGAGATTGGGCTCAACTTAAAATTATGATTTATTGATGTTGTGCGAAAAGAAGATGGAAATGAGGAGTTTCGTTTATCTTGTGCACAATACTGTGTGAATTATCGATAATCAAAATTGGTTCTGTTTGATCAAATTTTGCATACATAAAAAACAACCCATTAGCACACACCATTATGGCGATTATTACAAGCGATAAAACTGAAGTGACAATTGAACAAATTTCCAATCAATTTCTGTGGTTGTACCATGCGATATTAACAGAGCTCCCTCAATGTTATTCCGAAATGATCCAGAAGGGCAAAGAGAAATAGGACGCCCAAAAATGAGATGAATAGATGGCGTTGAATCAGATCTCCGGACTCTCGATCAGGCCAGGGCCCATAAGTGGATGTAGCACCGATAAAGTAAAGTAAGCATGCGATTGTATCACATTTGATCAATTCGCTTTACCAACCGAAGTACTTTAAATCGTTAGGGAAAGTATTCAGATGTATTTTCGTGCAAATATAGCTTATGATAATAGATTTGAACGATTCAATGTTTGATATCCAGGTTCCGTTTTCGTTAGTCGAACAAAACCAGTCTTTATACGCTATAGAGGGTCAAGTTATAGTCTTTCATTGGATCCGTAATCCAACATGGACATTGAACTGATTTCTTAAATTTATTTTCACTTGAAGACAATTCTCCAGTCAATAAGTTTATGAAATGGCTCGGAAATGCTTGGTAAATCTTATTGAATATCCCTACGTTTGACGACAATCAATTAGCAAATCTCCACTACCAGATCAACAATCAGTTTCCAGTAAGCCGAGAATTTCTTGAGTCATATTTTGCGTCCAAAATATTAATTCATACAACCCAGTGATGAATGCCAACCCATTGGTCACAAGAGGCCGTAGGTCAAGTATGCGTGACAATTCACAAACGTTTTCGACTGATTCCGTTGTGTTGGTTTTAGTGGTTCGTGTTATTATGACGAAAAAACGTCGTTCGTGGCTCGTGATAAAACTAAAAGTTTCACCACTCGTAACGAAAAATACTATTTCCACATTTATAGATTGCTAATTCATTGTGAGCATTTTAACTAATCCATCAACTCAATTTTTTTAAAGCTCCCACCATTTTTCCGAAATCGGACCAGACCACAATTCCATTTTTGGAAAACTTGCGAACAATGAGAAACATAAAATTTTTTTATCCAAGTCAAATGGCTGCATTTCATGAAAACTCTCAATGAATATGTCCGTTCTAGCAAAAAAATACTTCAAATTCCATCTTTCTTTTACATTTCATCGTCGTGATGCCATTTTTATCGAAACCCTAATAATACCACAATGGCGAACGCCTCTGCGAACTACTCCATTGCAATGCGACATTTTGTTTAACGGCTTAATGGCGGACATCTTTTCAGAATGGTTCCTTTGTTCAAACGAGCATTTTTAAGACTGGTTGCGAATGGCTTTGTGTTTTTTTTTAGCTTATTATGTATGAAGAGCTTGTCGTCTCGTCTGCTATCGACAACAACGCGACAAGTATGAGCGATGTACTCAGGGTAGCGCTCTATTATTGGATAATTCAAAAATTGAGAGCATCTTTTCCATCAGACACCAGGAAAAACTTTAAACAAATGAAGTTGACAGATTAATTGGCTTTATTGTGATTTGTGAAAAGTCTGACTAATGGCGCTCCTTTAATAGCATGTAATACAATTGAAGTAAAAGATTTTGAGTTAATCTTTAAAGAAAACAGTTCTGTCGGTGATAAAAATCAGCGGAAATGAAAATGTAATGTTTGCATAACGCACGTAGGCGATGAAAAAAATTTATTTAGATTTTCACATCTCAAACAACAGTTATTAACCCCAGCTATGGGGACTAGTCTATAAAACGCCCCAACTAAACATCACTTTCATTAATACCACACGAACATGCAAATAATTTGGTTTCATATTCGAAAGATGATTATAGCTTTTAATCCTACAAAGAGTTTGGTAAGTAACTGAGAAAGGAAAACATGATTTTAAATTAATTGATGGTCATTTCGTTGGCACAATAACGTTTCATAAATTGGTCAATCAGTAATATACTCATATTTAAGTCACCTCGGGTGCAGGGTCGACTAATTTGACTGGCTCGACGCAACCACTCTGTTATATTATAGAGAAGAGTTTGCACACCTCTGGCCGAAATGTTCATTTTGATTAGTTGAAAGTTATGCTAAGTTATGTACAGAGCTAAGGCATGGTCAAATTTCCAGGAAAAAAGATTCCGGAAAGAAATACACACGCTGTTTTTTGCAAGCGAATGCAAAGTTAAATCAATTTTCCCTCTGAAGGAGGAAGATAGTATTGTAGGGTATGTTACAAAGTGCACAGACAGATGCATATAAGAAAACCAAATCGTTGAAGATTCTAAGAGTCAGTAGCCAGTGGTATACTATTAAACGAGCAGCTGCTCCACTTAAAAAAACCAAAACGATTTCACTCCATCCATATCAAAAGCCACTGATATATTCGACAATTACAATATCCGAAGGTTTATAACTTCCAAAGAGCGTTCGCACAGTAGCGCTGAATTATTTCACACGCCAAAATCCCTTTTTGTCGGTGAATGCGTGCAGATTATGCAGTAACCGAACGATAATATCCGCCCATTTAAGTTGTACGTGTTAGTTCAGATTGGCGGCGGCGAGAAACGTATGTTAAAGCCGATCATGTGCACACATATATATACATCTAGTAATTGTCGCATAAAATGAGGCTTATTCATTCGCAAAAACCGATTACGCGACCATTAAAGTCAGCCAAGGAAAAATGGAAGTGAAACACACACTAAGAATAATTGAATGAAATTTCATTTATCCAACGAATCATAAACACACAGTCCAAGATCGATATATTTATCTACCGGCTGGCTATAATTGACAACAGATGAAATTACAGTAATATCTCTGTTCGCCCATTAATTCATTGAACCTTAATTGCCTGTAAAAGACCAGTTATCAGTTTAAAATACACAAATCATGTCCCGGGGCAATAATTTTGGAAGATCTATTAATTACTCGTTCATCTTCTTAATGCCTTCGACTGACATCACATAATTTTTTAGTCAAAGTGCCTGGTGCTCAAACCCCATTCACTTCATTCCGTTTCGTTAGTTTGGTATTTCGTTTTTTTTTTATTTATTTTTTTAAATTGTGCTTTTCTTGTTACAATTCTCTTTTTGTTCGCCTTCTTCTTTTTCTTCATCGTCTTGGTCTGTGTTTATTCTTTCTTTTCTTCTTCTTCTTTTTCTTGCTTTAACTTAACATACGTTTTAAAATAAATTATTTATTGATAAAATATGTATCATTTATTTCTATGGCGGTGCAATCTTTCATACAATCTTCCAGTACATAATTCATACAAAAACAAAATGTAAAATATGTGCACATTTTTACTCATTTGAAATACACGATCAAAAGAGGAGACCAAACATTCCTCCTCTTCTTCTTCTTCTTGTTCCTCTTCTTCTTTTCTGCATGATGAGAGAACAGCATTCAGAAAATTGCATATACATTGCGAGATATGGATGTTTGTGGATGCGATATAACGTACGATGTTTTTCATGAAAAACATTTTGTTCTTAAAAACATGGTCGTTAGGTAGATTTTTGTTTCGTTCACGAAAAATAATAATACAACAAAAAAAAACAGTGTAGAAATATATCTACAGCACAACCAACGAACTTACATTAGACCTGTACGAAGTATGAAGGTCTTATGCTTCCACTCTTACGTATAAAATACGTCGAATTCGAATCCCCGAGTAAGAGGAAACTTTTTTATGGTCACGCCTGTCCTAGAAGCCAAATCAGCAATGAAAAAAGTCTGTCGGACTGACGGTCTGTCATCACGATAACTTGAGTAAAACGAACCTTTGTCGATGGGACTTTTTTTCCTCGATTTGTATGAACAAATGCTAGCTTATGTTCGAAGATGAGCCGATCCAGAGATATGATCGAATTAGTGCTATTTTCGAGGTCTACTTGAGATTTGTTGACGTTGATAGATGGTGCAGATGGTGTAAATGAAACGTATTGACTACACTAATCAAGAAAATTGGAGCGTTGGCTCGGAAGTTAGAGCTCATAGAGTGAGTCTAAGTCGAACTACTCGGCCGTACAGTAAAGGTAGAGTTTTTTTTTGGCAATATATCGAAAAAGTTTCATCCGTTTATTCTTGATTTTATTTGGGTTTCAAAGGCAGTGACGACCAGTCATGTTAACCGACCGATTATTTGAAATCGGCGTGACTCTCGACACATTGGGTCATTGGCTTCTTCAGAAGACTTTTATGTAATGAACCAGAGAATAAGTTTTTTTTAGTTCGAACAAATCGGCTGGATGCAAAGTGTAAAGTTACTGCGCTTACGCCGACATTTTTCGATGTTTTAAAGAAAAAGTGAAGCGCTAGCGCTAACCTTAAACTTTGTATCCAGCCGACTTATTTGAACTAAAAAAAAATCGATTGGGCAACATGGCTGGTGACGACGGTAAAGCGGTAATACTGTTTTCATTAACCTAAGAAAATGGCCACCAGCCGCCATTTTGGATTTCAATATTTTTTGCCTATATTTCGAGTCAAACGAGTTCAGTGAACTTTTTTTGTTGGAAGGGCAATGAAAACCGTGAAGCGGTAAAATTGTTTTTGATGACATAAGGAATTGGCCGCCAGTCGCCATTTTGAACTTCGGTGTTTTCAAAGTTTAATTTTAAGAGTTTAAAAGAATGAGTTCAAATGGAGTGATTCGAAGGTGCAGTGTCGCAGAGTAATTTTGAAATGTAATCACTTTTACGAACTCAGCTACTTTATGTCGCACACTAATCGTACGGGTCCTCCTGACGATTATATATAGTGTGCGCTTTTATAATAAGATGATAGAGCTTCGTACTGGATACGATGGATACAGCTAAATTGAAGAACATACTCTCTACCTCTAAAATTAAATAAAAGCCGGTTTGAATTTTAAAGTTAATCCAATATTAAAACGTTCGCTGGTATTCGTTTCGAAACTGAATAATCGACATATTCTAAAGTTTTAACGAAAAAAAAAGTTTTTTATTTTCCATTCAATGGTGTAGACGGGAGAGCCATCTACGTGTGTGTATGTGTGTGGCTATATTTTAATTTACGAATATAATTACAAGCATAGGAAATGGTTCATATTATACACATACACTGAGGTATAGCTGGGTTACATGTGAGAATTCGTTTAAAAAGATTTTTGTATACTAAAAATAATGATGTGCGATCCATTACTTATATTATTAAAATGGCCGGTTGATTTATTACATGGATTACATGAACATACATGTTGCTTGTTTCGAGCCAATCTATTTCAATTTTATTATTGAGAAACATTTATACATTTTATTTGAAAACGAAGAAACTGAAACACTCATATGCACGACAACAACAGCAACAACAACAAAATTGAAATTTGTCCATGCATGCAAAGTCTTTTTTATTGTGTCTTTTAATGTTAAATCATTTGAAAGAATCATGCAATTTATAGCATTCAGATAAGGGATGTTGTATATGTACTGCCTGTGTACACAATAATTTAAATTAGATTTTGTTTTACGATTCCAAATTAATATTTTTCTATATTTTGTTCGTTTAATATGCTAATGCAAGACAGTCCACACTCGTACACGTACGTTTATGCGGACAATTTGTATTAGAATTTTCGGTGGTGACATAATCACTTAAACGATATAAATGGCCTGTTCATGATTATTTCATTTTTAATGCAAAATATTATCATCAATTTAATGTGTGTAATGCCGGGGCCCCATGTATTCAGAGTATGGCATTTCGGTTTTTTATTAGACGCCTCTTCATTTTGCTGATGTATGATGGGATCTGAAACGGCAATTGCTATCAACGAAATATGTCACGATTTTGGGCTTAAAATATTTTTTTTTGCAATTCGGCGCCATAATCATCATCTTTCCATGACTGCGTTTGATGTCATATGAGTGACACCTGATACGCTCGTTATTGTCTGAGAATCACGTCTACTTTCTTGCACGATGTCGAGATTCTCTCGCACACTGTTGAGATTTTCTCGCACTCTGTAGAGCTTTTCTGACGATTGGCTACTTGATTTCTTTACAATACGTTCCATGGTAATATTAAAAGCAGCCTTCAAGAACATTCAAATGAATTTTCGTTTCGGTAGAAAATTAGTTGCATTGGAAAGGTGTGGTTATGCCACAGAATACAAAACGCGTTGTTTCTATGCTGGAATTTTCTCGCACACGATGTCCTGTTGACCTCGGCCTCCCCTCGGATCAACAAGTGACCTCTAGTGCGGGAAAATAGCTTCATACTTTTACCTTTGTGGTAAAATAACTATTTTCTTTTCTTTTTAATATGTGGCGTACATACATCATCGGATGCCGTTTACCATAAATGAAAATTCAACATTTTCTTTGACTCTGTATGCACAAAAAGTGAAATGTTTATACATCCTTTTTTGCATTTGCATCCATGAAAAGCTACAAAACGGAAATATTCGTGTAACAGTATGCCGTAGGTAGAGGTATACACGAAAAGCATAATGTGCCACGCGTGACGATAGGAACGGCGACATTATATTCAAGCATATGATGTGGCGTTGCTGGCATGATATTTACAGTACGTATATTCCGTAAAAAATTGAGTCTATCCCATCAAAAAACCATATTTTTTTCGGGGTGTGCATTAGGGACAGGTATTTGATTTGTATACGTGTGACGGCTATTTGGATTAATTTAGGAAACATAAAATAGATTCTGGATCGGTTTCGGTCAGTCAAACTACCAACATTTCTGGAAGAAATTTTTTCTAAAATGAGTTTGAAAGTGGCTGCAAAAAAACCTTGAATGTGTACAATGTCTACGAAGTATTAACGCGAATCCAGCTACTTTATTCAAATGAATAGGCGAGATGAAATTTCAAATAATTATATTTGCCAAAGTTTTACTTCGTTCAGTTCATAAACATGTGCGCAATATTGTTTCATCAAGTGAACTAGTTTGGAAGCATGTGCACACAGCAAAGAAAATACGCTATTACATTTGTACAAAATGGGATTTGTGCTGAACTAAGGGAACATCCATAAAGGACGTCCACTTTAGAGGTAGATTAAATATGGATAATTCCATGACCTGTCCTGTGCGAATTTTCTTTGAGTAACCCTCATGGAACCTTATTCGGTATACTAGCAGTCCTCTTTCGAATGAATCAAACATGCTCTAAGAAAAGATCAATAAGTTTCGAGATATTTTGTCAGTCACTGGACAAGCTATTTGAAGCGATGCGCGAAGGCGAAAGGTGGCGGAGACGAGACAATTTCGAATTGAAACGTAATTTCGGCGAACCGAATATAGTGGCAGTGGTGTTAAGTCCCAACGGTTGAGACGGGCGGGGCATCAAGCGCGCATGGATAATGATAGAATTCCCTCGATATTATTCCGAAATGATCCAGAAGGGCGAAGAGCAATAAGACGTTCAAAAATGAGATGGATGGATGGCGTCGAATCAGATCTTCGGACGCTGGGAATAAGGAGTTGGCAACGAGAAGCGAATGACCGGCAGCGTTGGAACCAGATTTTCAATCAGGCCAGAGCCCATAAGTGGCTGTAGCGCCTTAAAAGTAAACTAAGTATGTGACGGGACATGGTCGTGAATTGCTACGTAGGTTAAATAAAAGTGTGATTCATATAGCACGATATTGGAATACGGTGTACAGGGTGGGTGGGTTTTTGTGAATGCCTCTCATAGACTTGCGTCAGTCTATTTCTCGGCTACCGTAATGCAAACAAACGTGTTCATCTAACCGAAAAATATGGAAATCGTCACTATAGAGAATCTTACTGTGATCCGGAATATCTCGGAATAGCTCTTATAAATGATTAGACTATTGTAATCATTTTATTAACCAATCCGATACCCATAGATGTGCCGCATTGTGTGCGCTCTTTTTCTGTTACAATATTCTACCACCGCACCGTATAGTTCACATGAAACTAATGTAATATGAGTTAACCAGACAGAAACCATGAACCTCTTAACGTGACTTCCTCACCACGAATTCAATCTCATTGTGATAATATAATGCAATTTTGCCAACGAATTTATTAGTAAGTTCCATTTAAAATGTTTATGTTTATTATAATATGTGCACAGCGAAGCGTATGTATGAGCCTGTCTGCATTATGTACAAGTCGATATGTATGGAATGTAGCAGCAGCCTGGTTAATACTTTCAATTTCGTGTTTTTACTGAATTATTGCAGAAAATCTACCCAAACTAAATCACACACATAAAAGGTCTGACAATGCGAACGACGATCCGGATGAGTGGTTGAATAAAAACTTCAATTAGAAATATTGCCAATAATAAATTTAAATTCAATTAAGCGAATGTGTGTGTGTGTGTGTGTACAGAATTATAACAATCCACCACATCAAGAATCTATACACTCTATTTTGTGCAATGTACAATTTTTCATAACGAGCCGATTCAACACACAATGCATTTTATATTTTATAATGTTGATTCTCTATAAAATATATTTTCAGTTTTCAGAGAGGTGCGGGAAACGATCTCCGTGTAATGTATAGTTTAGTGTGATGATGGCTAGATGATGCTAGTCTCAGACCGCCACTGGTATCCCGAGGTCTGAACAGCTCTGTCTTCTCTAATAAGTCACTTAACGTGAACCATGAGTGGGTAGGGAAGCGCAGCAGCTCTGTTGGTTTCATTCGTTTCATATTATGTTTGTCTCGTTGTGGGAGAAGTAAAATGGAGCATATTCACTTCATCAAAAAATATCCAAATCATAAATCTTTGGAAAGCTGGAGACAAGTTCTAGTAAGCGTGATGCTTTCACGAATTTCAGTTAGACATGTGTGTCGGCCGTTATTGTCGGATCGACGTAGCCTTCGGCGTTGGGTGGACATTTTAGACCAATCCTGTCTTCAGAAGACTTTTAGATAATAAACCAAGGAATCAATTTTTTAGTTCAAATAAAACGGCTGGGTGCAAAGTTAAGACTTATAGAGTTCGCGCCCAAATTTTCTGGACTTTATAAAGAAAAACAAGAAAATTGTAGGCGCAAACGCTATAACTTTTAACTTTGCACCCAGCCGTTTTATTAAAACCGAAAAAAATTGATTCCTTGGTTCATTATCTAAAATTCTTCTGAAGGAAGTATGGGTTACAAATGTCATTCCGACCCAATGCCGAGGGTCACGCCGATCCACTAAAACCGACCGACGCACACCTCCTTTTCAGTATATTGAAGTGTCAGAATGTGTAGTCTTACGACAATCAAACAATGTATTCCGAGCAGTACAATCACTCTTCTCACAAAGCCTATCTGACTAAATAACAGCAAATGTCAATGTTGAATGCGGAAAACTCAATGAACAATAAAGTTTCGATCAACTGATTCGTGATCGTGTCTCGCAACTCCCTACACTTAAAAGCTCATACACTTGAAACTTGATTACTATACGTATTGTGTAATTACATAACAACTTAAATGCAAAGATCATAAATATTATGAACCGGTGCGATAACTCGATAATTATGTCCGCTCACATTGATTACACCGCCGCCCTTTGTGATTACACACTTCCATTTAATATACTCGTCCTGTGTGGATACAGTGTGTACAGTACATTGTGCTTGTGTATATGCTCATGTTGTAACAGTTAAGTATATAACCGAGTTTATAGATATACTACACACGTATTATACAAGGGACTCTACACAATGTTATTATTAAATTGTGATTTATGAATTGGTAGCTACTTTATCCAGAAAATGTCGCTGAAGGGTTTTTTTTCTGAATTTTATTTTACATTAAACATTCGGGTGCTCATTTTGGGATGCCTTTTGCGTGGAGTGGTTGAAGAGAATTGTAAAAATGGAATCATGGAAGTGGACCCGTACGATCAGTGTACGAAATATAGCTGGCTGTACTCGTAAAAGATCCCATTAATACTTCCGGTAATATTGAAAGCCTCCAACGAATGGCAATTTAACCAATTTGAGTATGAGATTAATTTGTCGAGTAGCCCACCGAACGTTCAGTGTGTTGATATTGCATACTTCCGATTTTAACGAGTTGTGTTCAGTCTATAATATCTGTGTTTCGAACTGCTTCGTTGCATAGTGCAACAGATTTATACCTTAGTCAACTCCCAAAAGAGCACTTATTCGACTCTTTCTTTGGATCCATTCGGCCGGCTAGACCTTGACCATGACTTACTTGTACCTTCGAACAGGACCCTGTGCTCTTCCCTGGTGAGCTTGAACATTGAATCATTAACAGTTGAATGACCCAATTGAGTTACTCCCCTTGTTCATTACGTTGATGCGGTTCCGCACGACCGCACGACGTCAAAGACTCTCATAATTCGAACGGGTCTAGAAATTACTTCTTTTTTTGAACAAACGTTATGCTAATTGAGGTTGTTAGGGGCGCTCTTTTCTGAATTACAGTATGCCACAGGTCAGCGTACTTTTTGATAAATATAAAGAAATGTTGCACAACTCTCTCTTACTAGGAGGGGACAATTTCATCAATTCTTTTACATACACCATAAGTACGTAATAGGCTACATAAAAATGGTATCATGTAGCGCCATGTGAGGCCCGGGTGGGGGATGAAATGATGTCATGACATTAGCACTACTGCAACTACTGCAACAGAAAGCGATGACGACCTACGGTTAATATGGTCTTAGTTAACTAATGAACATTAACAAATGAATGCTTTTCGTTTCTTAAAGGTTTACGTTCAATTTGCCGCCATGACATCGTCGTTGTTCAGATGAATTATGTTTATGTGATCGGAGTACTATTCTCTTAGTGAAGTCGGCATCTAACGATTTATAAAAACAGTAAAGATGTCACAGTGATTGAATCTATTACTTCTAAAGTTTCGCCTGAATGTTTACTATTCAAAATCTTGTACTTCATATATTGCAACATTCATATTAGATTGATGAACTCTATCCCAAACGATACTGCTAGCGGAATGACTGGTGATACAATATTACTGCTAGAGGTGGAGATTTGTGAATGCAAAATCTGGATCGTTTTTTGCTATCAACATTTTTAAATGTTCCGAAGCTTTTCACACTACATTTGACGCTGCAAATTCTTTTTTTCAGCTATTAAAACTTAGTTGAATGTTTGTTTAGGTGAAGCGCTTCGAAAACTGAGTTCACATTTGAAATAAAAAAAACCCCAGATCATTGGTGTATGAGCCCAATGCGTTAGCTCTTTACTCTATCAGAGCGGCTTTTATGCCCGCTCTCTATAACGATTTGCCCGTAGCCCTGATCTTAACATGAATCCGTAGTGATCAAAAATCATCGATGAAGATGAAGAAACAAAACCATATCTCTCTGAGTCAAAGTTTATTGAAACTACTAATGATAAAATACACTGTACAGTGTACAGTACATGCACATCTCCCACAATAAGTCAATTACAATGTTGTATTATTCAGAAGATTTTCTTTCTTGTTTCAGAGTGAGTGAAGGAAGAAGAAAAAAAAACCATAAACACAATATAATAATAAATAATCAAAGTGATGCTCGTAAATACTGGCCCGATAACCTTATGGTCAATTTCAGTAAATATTTAACATTCTTATCAAAAATGTTTCTTTCAACGACCAGAAAATGGTTATTGATCGACAATAAATTGCATTTAATTACTATTTCTTTTAAATTTGACATTTATGGGTAAATAATAGTGGAAAGAAAAGTTGCGTTCGCTTGAAAGAAAAGAAAAGAAAAATAAAAGGCCAAACCATTTTGTACTTTTATACACACACGCGAAACACACACACATGATATATGTTTATGTGGAACAGAACTCCATTGCGAAAGAAGAAGGAAAAAACGAGAAAATGAGGGAAAAAAGTCTTCAATTTAAATTATCCATTCAAATTTACAACACCCAATCTATCTGTAATTGGTTTATTTGGAAAATTGCAGTATAGTTAATTGAACAAATCTCTAGACGCCGAAAAATCAATGCTGCCGGCTTGCATAAAATTTGCATTTTTCATAAGATAAAGAAAACAGACATTATAATCAAAGCGGGCAACCAATTTTCGAATTTCTTTTTTTTTCCCTGTTCTTGGTTGTTGTTGCTGCTGCTGCTTCTGGTACGAACATATATCCAAAAGAATTCCAATTAAAATCTACTTGAAAATATTTTAATTAATTTATGGAAGAGATAGAAAATTATTATTCAAAACATATTTTACGCTGTAAATTCATTATATTTATTGCGCGCTCTACTCCCTGTGTTCGTATGTACAGAATATAATATAAAATTTAATTGTGTGTTGGATTACCACCAGTGTATGTAGCCAATGTTTAGTGGATACAACACACAATGTTTTCCAATGCGAATTTTCACTTCATTTCGATTTCGTGAAATTTGGCATTTCTTCACAAGACTCTCTTATGGTCTTGGATCACACAATAACACCGAGTCAATATATATATTTGTACTGCCTCTGGAAATAAGACAACAAGCGAAGCAGTTTGTCAGGCTACTGATGAGATTGGATCGAACATACAGAGGTGCATCGACACAATCGACCAAGTTAAACGGTGATCTGCGGCTACAGTTCTGTTAAAACAGTTGGAGAAAAATAACGTTCGACATATTCAACATAATCATACGACAGGCTGCCGTGGCGTAGCATGTTATTTGAAATGACAATTGTGAGAATTCGAGAAATAATGATATCGTTGAATACGTCGAAAGTTATTTTTCTCAAATTGTAGCAACACAAATAAAATACATCAAAAGAAGTACAAGATTTGGTATCAAGTCGTAGAAGCGGTCAAGCCGTAGAAGTATTACAACAATTATGTGGCAAAACGTCTGATGTTATTAAGAGGTTAAGCCACTAACAATAACAGAAATTTTACAGAGATTTATTCCAAACGACTATTCTATAAATGCATTCCCTGCGGATGATTAACTGGTGCATCATAATATTTCAACGTTGTTAAGCCGCGCAAAAGGATTTTTCTTCTTGTTCTTGTCGAGACGACCAGTGTTTTAGAGAAATATATTTTTTCTATTCGAAATGTGTGCACCGTAAAAAGTGTGTTGACCCGTCGCCAGCCAACTGGATGAAAAGTTTTGGTGAGAAAAAGAAAGACGAAGAAGAAGAAGAAGAAGATCAACCTCCTGCTGTCTTACGCAGTTACGTTGAGCTGCACATCGCCGTTGTCACCGACATCGTGAAAATACAATGTTCAGACAATTCGAAATGAAATCGTAATTATCACAGCGAACAGAGTATGTTGATAGTGATAGAGTTTTTTTGGAAATTTACTCCGTTATTCAAGCCGATGATTATTCGAATTAAGATTTCCAAACTGAGACAGAAATTGATTTGGCGAATTTGTTTTTATTCTACTTAACTATTGATGTTCACAGAGCATGGAATAATATTGTTTCGATGGAAAATGGGCAAATGTTTCTGCAAAAGTGATTTACACAAGAATTCATATGACGCAAGGGACAGACGACAAAAAAACGATAAGGGCATCGCGAAAGAAATGTTTTTCTTTCTTTCTCGACAACAAAAAAAAGGGCATTTTGTGCCTCTCCAGTTGTTATAATAGAGGAAATATTTTTAGAAATTGCACAATATTGTTCCGAAGTAATACAAAGGAAAATATGAAATTTAATATTTTACCTTTCACGAAATCTTTCTTCGAAATGCTAAAAAATATTTGCTGCAAACCTTTCTCCCATGAATGTCGGGACTCGGAGGAAGAACGGAGCAGATAGAAGAAAAAAAATGTTAAACGCAAAAGTAATAAAACACACTGTACACAATAACGAAAACAATCTTTTAGCAAAACAACCCTTAACTTTCTCTTTTTTATGACACTTTTCTATAACGTAACTATTTTCATACAATTTATATGGAGAATTTATTTTGGAATTTGTCATGGGTAGTTTTTTACTGACCGAACCGTTTCTTTTTTTCTTCTCTTCTTTATTTTAACAATCAATACAGCAAAAAAACACACTCTTCGAATTCAAAAATATATTTTTTAACGAATTTTATTACCCGTTTACAACGGCACCATCGAAAATACTAAAATAAAAAACCGAACAATTCTGAAACAGCTCCAGAAAACTATTAAATAAATGGAAAATGTTTTGTAGATGTGTGTTTGTGAGTTTCGAAATTTTATTTTATTTTGTATTAAGGTGGGCCATAAATTGTGATACGAAAGTAATAATTATTTTCGCCGGATGATTGTTGTATGAATGAAATTTTTCGGTTTTTCTATTCAGCATTTGGACCAGCCCAGTTTTCTCATCTTTTTATAAGAAAGGGAATGGGAAACGTTTCAAAGTGTTGGTTGTGAATGTGAGAAATGGATGAGGGGTTATTTGCTACGCGAGACTGTGGAATAGTTTCAAGAGAAACTGGTTTTTGTTGTTGCTCAATCAAAAATGTTGATGTCATACTGTGGACTATTAACACAAAAACTTCAATCCTAAGAATCGAATCGTTGCCATGTAAATCATCCCTGCAATCTAAGTATTTAAGTGAAATCGAGACATCGTCAATTTTCAACTCGAAATGCATACAAAAAGCATATACCAATCTATCGAAACCGATTTCTTTATGGCTGTGAGTCAGGTTGAAAGTTCTACTTCATCTTCTTTTACATATAATTCTAATGGAATGTGTGTAACAGTTGCAATAAAACAGACACTATATTATGCTGCGAGGACGAATGCAAGACATTAAATTCACATTAGATGTACACCGTATCAAACAAACACATTCTATTACTGGAAGTCTCGACTGGAAAACTATTTCAACTGACTCTAAATGATATTATCATATCAGCTAGTTATGCCAACAACAGTCATGATGATTATATGCAAGAAAAAATCCCGACTTTTATGAGATACTGTAACTCTTCCAAACAGCCAGCAGTGAATTGTATAATATTCAAAGACAGAAAGTTTTCTTTCTTGGTGAACTTACACTAAAGATTTAACGGACGTGTTGGTCTATATACTCTGGGCGATGGTAAATATTCGACGCAACAAAAAATCGATTAGAGGACGTCAGATCTTTCGAACGCTAAATTTGCATTCAAGAAAAAACGCTAAATGCGAAAAATGAATCAATTTTGTCTCGACATTGCGTAGCGGCAAAATAATCAGTTTTTCAATTGGACCTACTATATCAGCCGAACGTTAAAACTGATTAAAATATTGATTTGATCAATTTGTAAAAAATATTTATTCTTCTACCAAGACAAGGGAGGTGTAAAAGTATTATCTCACACTAGAGGTCAACGGTCGATCTGAGACGAGGTCGAAAAGACATCGTGTGCGAGGAAACATCGACAGGACTACCATGGTAGAAACAAAGTTTTTTGCAATCCGGGCCATATTCCGGACCTTTGCAAAGCTAACATGAATTCGAATTTGCTAGAAGACTGCTTCATACCATAACCATGCAATGTGTTGTGAAGAGTAGTCTTGAATAGAATCAAGTGGTCAATGCTCCTGGTGTCGTGTGTTCGAAGCCTGGTCTAGGCAAGATTTTTATTTATAAAAAAATTGGCGGTTTATTCAAGATAATGGCTTGATAGCTTGCGAGAAAGTGAAAAGTTATTCTCGCACACTAACGAAATTATCGAAGGTATCAGTGAAAAAATCTTCACTCATATGACACCTACCATATGCATGGGAAGGTGATGATTATGGCCCGGAATTGCAAAAAAAGATTTTGC
Source organism: Phytosciara flavipes (assembly GCA_026413405.1). NCBI lineage: Eukaryota > Metazoa > Arthropoda > Insecta > Diptera > Sciaridae > Phytosciara > Phytosciara flavipes. Next base: position 4,580 of record JANTFA010032228.1, on the reverse strand, counting down.
TAAACTCTTACCGTACGGCAGATTACTTCAAGTACGTAGTGTCATCTTTTAATTAAAGGTTGTTGTTCTAATTGTCGTTAGAACACGCACGGAGATATCCATTGGGTTCATAGAACTGAAAGTGGACCTACTGATTAAGGTGGAATCCGAACCACCGTCAATGTGAGTGGGAGTCATTTCGACTTGAAAGCTGTGGTATAGCTTTGTTTCTATCATTACCAATAGATTGAGTTACTGCATGTTTTCATCTTTCTTCCTCTTCTGTCATTTTTTTCGATTCCAATTTTCCTGATTTTTTGTGAGACCTTACGACATAGCAGTGACTAATCATCCTCATGATTAGGAAAAACCATATGGTTAATGCTTTTACCGGGAATCGAACCCAAGAACCATAGGCTATGAGTCCAACGCTTTACCGATTGAGCTATCTGGACGTGGAGTCTTGGAAGCATCTGCTACCCACATGCTCTGGTATTTTGTTTGTTCCAATATCCGTGGTGTCAAATTATTTAAACGTTTCATCGGCCCAATGTAGCGTTCTTGCTTGAACGATAGTTTAGCGCTCGAAAAATCTGGCATTTTTTTATTTCTCAAGCGTCCAACCTAGTCGCAGTTTTGCGAGAATGCGTGACGAAGCACAACTGAGCTCATATCGCTATCACTTTGTATACCGGTAAAAAGAAATGTTCTCTACACTGCAATCATCTATTGTGTGTAAATTCACCAATTACTACCGAATTGTGTTAAAGCAAACAAACAAACCGATAAACTAAAAACTTAAAAAACTCAAAAAAAAACCTACGGGACAATTATCAATATAAAATTAACTCATCAAATTGAAATGTCGTTGCGACGTAAATTATGTAAATTATGCATGTGAGTTTCGTTTTTTTCGTTCTTTCTTTCGGGAGGGAAGGCATTAGGCTTCAACATTTTTATTATTTTAAATGAGAGAATAATTTTTTAATGAAGTCATATTTGTGTTATATCTTTGTTAACAGTATCGTATAATAATGAACGGTTTGTGTTTGAAAAAAAAAAGAATGTTTTCAGGTAAAAAGGTTGACCGAATAACATGAATATTCATTTATCATAGCTAAATTAATATATCCATATCCATTAGACATTAATTATATTATTTTTAACGTCTGTCAGGTGAGTGTGTATGGATGTTTTGGTGGTGTTGTTGTTGTTGCTTTTTTATTGTTTGCTATAATGTATGTAGTTTAATACACATTTAATCACTCAGTTTATTTCTTCGTTTATTAATGTTTTGTTACATGCAAACAAGCAACGTAACGAATGCCTAATATACATCACATGTATATCCACAACGCAAAATTGGGCACGATATATATACTGAAGTGGGTTAAACAGATAAGCAATTTCTATTACAAAAAAAATGTGTTGCTCTAACATCAGGGAATAGTTTAAAGAAATTAGATGGAATACACTCTTCATGCAATCAGTCCTCTACGCAACACTCACATCCCATAAGGCTTGGGTACTAAAATTCAAATTCCAATGACTACGCTCATCATTCTCCGAATCCCATTATGCTAACTCAAAAAAGTCTGATAGAAAGACCGAGGTTTCAGTATCTTGCAAACTAGCCACTAGTAGTATTGGTTTTTCGGCCCGTATGAAATATGAGGGTCTAGTGCTTTCACCCTTACGTTTGTAACACGTCGAGTTTGAAGCCCTGAGTAAGGGGAAACCTTTAGTGGTTGTCTAGAAGTGCAAAGTCGGCAACAAAAAAAGTAGGTCCGTTTGACTGTCTGTGGGTCTGTTCGTCTTCACGATAACTTGAGTAAAATGAAACCAATCTTGATGAGACTTTTTTCCTCGATTTTTATTCATGAATGCTAGTTTAAGTTCGATTATGAGCACAATCGACCGAGTGAATCCACCGATACGGTCGAAATAGTGCTGTTTTTCGCATATGTTTCAGATAGCTTGGCTCATAGAAAGCCACACACAAATCCCGAAAAAAAGTTTGTCAAAATCTGATAACTTGATCAGAAAAGTTAGTGTGAGTGTGAGCCTCAGTCAAGCTACTTGGCCGTACAGTGAAGGTACACATTATTGCCGATAGTTCGGCCAAATTTCATTCGATTTTCGTAACTTTTTCTTTGTTCAGAACGCAAGTAACGTTTCAAGATTGAAGCCTTTTTTGGGAAATAATTCTTGTCTTAACAGCTTCAGCATGTGACGTATAGAGGTACAGATACACAATCATAAAATTTTCCCGCTATTTCTACTATTGAAAATTCACGTTAGTGATTCTTGTGTAGAGAAAATAGTGCTTGGCAGATCTATGTGCCGGCCCACTTTGCAGATGAAAAAAAAGACACTAAGGCAATGAAGGCAACCGGTTGCTTAAATTTGATTGCACAGCACTCCAGAAAAACTAGTTTTAAAAGCAGCATTGAATTAGTAACGTTGGACAATAAATTCAATGAAAATAAGCCCTGACAATACGTAATCAAACCAAATCGAAATTAATATTTGTTTTATAAGGTTTTCAAGTCAAGTCATATGGTATGTGCTGCAGCAATAGCTAAAATGGTCAACCAACGATGTGGAAAAGGAAGAAATCTTGATTTGTCCATATAATGGTTTCGAAGGTTGGGTATTTTCATAATTTTTTTTCCTTCTCTTCTTTTTTTTCGTATACATATAGTAGCCAATTGCGTGCTACAGAAAGATAATAATGATTGATGCGTTTTCATCATACATGTATTTGGTAATTGTGTTGAAAAAGTATGAAAAATGGATATGTTTAAGTAGATTATATTAAGGATTATTTTGCGGATGGTGTGTCGGAATTATCGTTGATAGTACGAAAAAGACTACTTGTGTCGGAAAGTCCATTCAGTTAATTATGTTTGTTGATCTGATGAAAATAAATTCAAGGCTACAACAACAATTCACTCCACTTGTATGATGAGTTCAGATTCGATGACGCTGAATAGCTCCGACTTCAAAATGAACGAAAAGCAACGGGTACGGGAAATAGAACATCCGCATTCATTATGAATGGAATAAAGTCAGGGACTCAGAGACACTCACAGAAAAGATAAGCGGTAAAACAGTCATTTGTTTGGGATAAATAATAAATCGACGTATCACTTCTAAGCATGGTTCCAAAGAAATTTTCCGTGCGTACACGGGGGCACAGATTGTAATTAGATACATTCGCACATCCTTAGGAAGTAATTACCCACGAGTTATTAATGGAGCGAAATTATTTTGTCAGCAAAAGTGAAATCGAAACTCATTTCAGTAAGCCCTTTAGTGTACTGTAGCTGTTCCTCTTGCTTCCAGTCGTTGTTTTGTAAATGCGTGACGATTTGGTTAGGTTATCTTTCAGGGAAAAATTATGTATTGTCGACAGCGACAACAAAATTATTCGTTGTCCCGGCAAAGTTGACGTACCTCCTTGCAGAGGATTGGCATTCAACTTATTTTTTGATGAACAGAACTTTCGCTGCGTGATGATGGAAAAAGAATTGTGAGTCAGACACAATTCGATGGATGTTGGTCCAGGGTCCAGCAGAAGCAAAATTATAGAAGGTCTAAAACATGTCTCTTTGTCAATTGCTATCAAAAATCCCATAGTTCTTTACGTTCTCGAGGAGAAGTACGATTACTGCGTCATGATTCATACCGGGGACGAAAGTAGAAGAATGGAAACCCGTGGTGGGAAAGCGATAGCATGAAAAGTTTTTAGTTAGGTATTAAACTATGACAAGCTTTTCAATTGTTGTTCATAAAAATCGAAAGCGAATAGTGCGGCGGCTCGCTCCCCTGCGGCGTCACAAAGTTGGATCACATCAAGAGTGAACATGTACATATTACGAGGTGCGTTGAACACAAAGGAAACCATCGTCGACAAAGTCAAAAACGAAAGTAACGAATGGTACGTTAAAGTCTACTCCTACAATGAAAGGAATGCGGCGAGAAAACTTCTTTCCATAGACATCCCCAAAGTGGGTAAAAGGGGAATACCAAAGCGCAGATGGACCGGTCAAATGCGACAGTGACAAAGGCGATTCGGGCTAACAGAAGAAGAGGAGGAGAAAATCGCGAAATTTCGTAACACGATCAATGAGAAACGCATATCGACCATGAATTAAATTGAATATTTTAACGCTGACCGTGAAAGTCAAAATGATTAGGAACCCTAGTCGTAGGCAAAAATAAAGTGAGGAAGAAGGAGAAGATGAAAAGTGAGTGAACGAGCCTCCGCAATAATCCGATTAGTAATCACCGTTCGGTGTCGCTTTGTAAATTGACTTTGATCGCAATTTTCAGCTGGCTTGACAACATAAGTACTTCGAACCAGCAAAATTGCAATACAATAATGCCGAAACAATCGATAATAATTTAACGTTCAAAACTCAACCGAAACCTCACAGGATGACAAGCAATATATGCGACGAGTGTATCTGCGTCGTCTAATGGACTCACATATAAATCCGTTGAATTTATTAATAAAATAACAGGAAAATTACAAGTCTATGTCACTGTTTAATTAAATAATATTTATCTATATCTATCTGGTTCTGCTGAATGTG
>JANTFA010032117.1:0-15604 GCA_026413405.1 Phytosciara flavipes | reverse complement strand
CCGAGCTTTATAGGAAATCATAATGCACATTAAATTAAATGAAACTGAATAGCATTTTCCATCATCGATATTATATCATGCCACAGTGTTTGCATTCAAATAATTTTTTTGGAACATACATCAAAAATCGATAATTTTTAAGTCGAATAGATAAACAACGTTCATTCTCATCCACATTATGGTAATGACGACTCTTTTTTTCTATTTTTATAAATTATGACTTTTTGTGATACTGAACATGCGACCGGTCAACGCACCATGCAGTGAGCCGGATAGTGGCATGACAAGTATTTGAATGGAAATTTCTAACTCGAATGCATCTTACACTGTTCGATTGTGGTATCTTAAAATACGATATACGCCACTGCATGGTGCGTTGAATAAATGCCGATGGTCACTGTGACTTTCAATTTTTTTTGCAAAGGCTTATGTCAGGCCAGTTCCATACATAGAAGATTATTATTTATGGAAGATAAAAAAAATTGAAAGAAATATTATGAAATTCACGCTGTAATTGCGTCGCAGAACTTGAATTCAGAAGTGAATGTAGTCGAATGAATGAATGAACAAATAAACCGAAAGAAAACACCAACTTGAGCATATTTGATAGATTGACGATTTTCAATGTCTTGTTATAGATGAATCCTTATCGTACTTTTTAGTGCACTTACGGCGGTAATTCTTTAGACGACCAGAACGAACCACTAGAGTATTTGCGATTCTATTGCATTCTACTTGAACGTTAGTTATTGAAAAAAAATTGATGCGAAAAAGATAAAATTTTGAAATGTATGCCTACGTCACTTTGTGCTTTAGAGAGAAAGCTTCGAGTTTAACTTGGAACAAATATGGAAAATTCTGTCTATTGTCGACCTTGACAGCCTGCATGAAAATGTAATACAAAAAACTCATGAATGTAGACTAAGAAACAAGATTTGTTTACTTACTCTGTCAACAACTTGCATCCATCAATAATTAAGTGAGGCAAGGTATCACGAATGACGAGTATTTCGTAATAAATGATTGAATTGAGCTTGAGTGTAAGTGTATACAAATGATAGTTCAAGTGTTTCCGTCTTATCAAAATAAAACATTTTATTACATTTTAATTTCCTACAATAATTTTCATTACCTCACAAGCAATTAATGAAAAGGGATTTTAGTAGTAATAGCAATTTACGCAACGAGTTGTTTGTGTAGCTGCTTTGGAGGATTGATCATAGGCCATTGCGCCCGAACAAAGTGAGGACTACAAGCGAAAATGCCTTAAAACAATCTTCCGAAGCAACTACACACGTGAAACGGTGTGTTTGAAATCGTTGTAATTTAAAAATTTTGCATACGGCTTTTCTCAGCGGATTTGGCTTTCTTTGTCGTAAGAAACAAGTTTTGTTCGAAGGGAGGGGTGGCGGGACGGGCATTTTTGAAAAAAATGAAGAAAAAAAAGATTTTTTTGGCCATTTCCGATGATTTTGTATGGGTTGCGGGAAAATGATGGAAACAAATGTCTTTCAATTGGGTTTCTAATGAGATTGGAAATCATTTATGACGACTTCTTTATGATTTTCATATTTGTGCCGTATTCTGCGCCCTAGTGAATTTGTTTAACGAATTTATGAATTGTTGTATTAATCATTTATGAGCTAACCGTTAAAGTTAGCTATTTTGAGTGATTTCTGATGGAACTCGCTAACTTCTACAGCGACTATCTTGAAATCTACAACTCTTTCCAATGATGTCCACACACAAAAATATGTTTGTTTCGTGTTCATAAATGATTTCCAATCTCACATGAAAATGACTATTTTGTGAGCTGAACACAACGTACGTACTGCACTAAAAACACGGAACCAATACCGAATTGCATTACATGTACAATTTGGAACTATTTTTTTTTCAGTTCCAATCGATATCCATTAGCGGTATTCTCGGAATTGAAACACGAAAACAAAAAATTAAATATTAATTGAAAGCGTCGGGCTGGATGCAAACAGAAAATTCAAATTATCAAGATTTCTTATGCTTTCAACGAGAGACATTATTTTGACCTTCCCACAAGTGTTGGAGTTAAAACGTCGCCGTTTCACATATAGTGCTCAAATGACAAGCATTCAACTCTTTGTAATAGAAATTATGTTTAGTTGATATTCTAGATCAGTTTATAGCCTTGACTTCTGTTGTGGCATTCGATACATTTTGGCTAACGCAATGTATCTGTATACAGTGACGCGAAATACTTGCACGATTTTATCATTAGTAATACATGGGATGGGATAGATATGAAACAAATACATTTGGGGACATTTAAGAATTACGTCAGCAGTAGATATGTGTCTGGAAAATTAGGAATTTTTTTTTTGACGCTTCTATTATTCTGGGTGGGTGCTAAAAATCCAAAGAAACACTGATGTGATTTGTGGAAGTCCTCTAACCTTTTCCAATCAATCACAACTGTAGATGTTACAAAATAATGAAAAATTCACTCACTTAATCCGTTAATTATTTCAACAGTTGTTTCTACAAAATAGTAATCTAACACCAAAAGCGATACAATATTATGTAACGTAGATTATATTTCAATTTTTTTTTATTAAGCACGACAGTTGATGTATGATGTTTCCACTACGACAAACTTGCCGTGAGTGATTTTTGCTTAGAGCAATTCATTATACAAACCATTGTTGTATGTGTTATCTGAGTAGTGGATGTAGTCTTTATGTTTAACGCGAAAAAAAGTGTCTAATGCAGGAAAAAAAACCGAAATTAACATTTAAATTTGTGAATTCTGTTATTAACCACGAGTTTGGTGGTTCTGATGAAGAGTTTTTATGTTTCGACTTGATGGTGATTTATAGCTAAATTATGCTGCAAAAACACGATATCATTTAGAATGATGACACGCAGCGAGGAGATATTTTCATAAGTATCTTGATTCTTAAGATACAAATTCACTAATAACACTCGTTCGCTTCGCTCACTCGTTGAGTTCATCCATTAAACCCGTTATCTTTGAAGGGGGTACGATGAAAGTGTAACTTACGTGTTGTAAGGTATATTAAAAGTGCGAACAAGAAGGGGAGGCAGGTCTGAAGTAGTTATTTGGATCACATGGAACGAAAAGAAAAAAATTCAACTGTGTGCGAGTGTTGCGGTCTGAGCCGAAGGCAAGGTCTGCAATCGCACAGATTGAATTTATTTTCTTCGTCCTTTGTGATCCACACAACTTTTTCATGCTTCAGGGCCGAAAATGAGGTCAATTTTTGGATTTAGTTTGGGTTTTCGGCTCCTCGTATGAAAACTCAAATGTCTAGCTCACATGTCTCACTTCGTTCGGGCTACAACTCGCGAAAATGCCTAAAATCAATCGTCCAAAGCAGGTACACAATTGACTATTCATCACGACAACTACGAAAATCGAACACAGTTTTTCAACAAAAACGCTCATACGTTTGCCATGTTGATTATGTCATTTATTTTCGGTTCTCTTTTGGGACCCGAAAACATTTTCTGTCCTCCTTTAGAGAACCGAAAATATTTTCGCATCTCTTGGATAACTGAGGTTTGCATTTTTAGCCCCGTACGAAAAACGAAGGGCTATTAAGATTGATATGCCGTTTGTAACCATTTGAGTTGAGCCCCAACTGTTGGGGCTTGTGAGTTTGTGCATAGCATTTTGGGGTGTCTGCCGAATCTATAATAAAAAAAATTATAAAAGTGAAGACGGGATTTATGGATGGTCCCTTGTTTGTAATCCGCTCGTATGCTTCGTAAGTTTGCATGTAAGTATTTGGCCATAGCCCTGATACACTAGCATGCACATAAGAAATATTCGGAGGTTTATGCAGTCAAAATAGGCGTTGCATTTCTTCCGTACAGACAGGAGTCTTGTTTATTTTGTGCGCGTAAAAACACACAACAATTTGCATGTGTACACGCATACCTATAAAAATTTGGACGCTTTTCGACGTTCCAAATTTCAGTGTTCATGCTAGTAAGCAATGGCTATGATTTGGCAGTACATGTTTCAACTGCGTACCGCGATTTAAAAAAAAAACACGAAAATTTTATCGCGCAAATTTGGTTCTTAAACACAGATAGAGATCGATTTTATCAGTTTTTATATAGTTACTATAACGTTATCGGCCGAATCGAGTCATAAATATGGGGGAGCGTATGGGATGATTTCATCCAATATTTCTTGTTAGTATTTTAGTGACTCAAACATACCTCATATTCCACCCGTAAATCGTACACTCAACAAAACTTTTCAAAATGAAATAAAATAGTTCGTGATTTACATGAGAACTAGACGTTATATGAACGTTCCCAGTTATATAAAAAATGACTAGGTACCGATCGTCTCTGCAACATCTGTGTGGTGACTAAGACCACATTTTTTATCATATGAATTTTTGTAAAAAAAATTCGTCCAGACCCGTAGCGAGAATAAATATAATTCTTGACAGGAGAGACACTGCAGTGTACCAAATTATAAGGAAACGAAAATCTAATTGTGAATAAATCGCCGTTCTAAGTAAAGCTCCAAATAGAAAGACTGATGGCAAAAATTTGGTAATTGAAATGTTGAAATGCAAACGGTATGAAACGAAATTTATTCATTGAATCGAAAAAAAATCCTCATTTCATAAACAAACCATTTTCCAGTGGAAAGTGGATAGTGGATGGAAGTCAATTTATACAGGCGGCAGCATATTTATGGGATCTATTTAAGGCAACTCTTTACTTTGCCTCGATCTATTACTTCTTTTGATCAAAGCATTTTCAAAATATTTATTTCACATCTTTTAGTTCAATTTTTCATGCACTAAATACATGAGCACGGAATTATCAGTCTAAGGATTTTGGCTATGACTAGTGTTTGCAAAAATTTTCCTGATTTTCTAGTCAATTGTACTTTAAGGGTCAACGTTTTGAATATTTCATTTAATTCGTGGCCGGTATGCGTTTTCCATTGATCGTGTTACGGATGTCGGCATTCGCAATTTCCTCTTTTTTTTGTGCCGCATTTGGCCGGCTCAACTATGCTTTGATCTTCCTCTTTTAGTTACTTTCGGAATGTCTATCGAAATAGAAAAATCATTTCTATCGTTTTTGACTTTGTCGACGATGGTTTCTGTTATGTCCAACGTGCCTCGAATATGTTGACTTTTGATGTGATCCAACTTCGTAACGCCAAGTGACATACGGCACATCTCTGATGTTGTTAGATCTCAAACTTTTCATACATAGCCCCGCATTTTGAACCATAAGTGAGTGTAGGTCATACCACCGTTGAGTAGATTTTGCCCTTGAGTTTCGGTGGCATACGCTTGTCGCACAATATTCCTGAATTTGGTCGCCATTTAAGCCAGTACACACTGATCCATGATCCTATGATTCCGAGTGAAGATACTTGAAGCTGGTGCGTCTCGGCATGACGTCTCCTTTGATGGTTATAACTGGCGATGTCTGGTGTATCACTAAACGACAGGAACATGTTGTCCGTCTTTGACTCACTAACTCTTAGCCCATGATCTTCAAGGATATTCTTCCACTTGTCAAACACTCCTTGGAGCTTTCCTACTCTCTCGCTTGCTAGCCCAACGTCGTCAGCGAATAGTACGCTTAGCAGAAGTTCTTGCATTAATTCGGATGTCGTTTATATTATCTAGATTTTGAACGAAAGGGCGAATTTCAACCGTATGGATCAAATGCAGACGGATGTTAAGTTGGAACGTCTCAATGTCATTATCGGACAATGGAATAGTAGCCAGTTCCAAATTTTCATTTTGCGCATATTTTCCAAATTGATTTTATCGATAGCAGACTAATCTTACGCAGTTCGGCGGCCAAGCTGCGCGATTTGATTTCACTTTCACAAAACTTTCATTCAAAATTGAAAGATACTAGTTCGATATAAATGAAGTGAATCAATAGTCTTAGATTCGATTACCAGATAAGGATTAGTCAAAATATATGTCTCCAAAATTCCAAATTAAATTTCATTTTTTGTATGGACATTTACATCAAGCCGTCTAACAATTCCGAGAAGTGGTTACCACCGGTATTGGCATTTCAGGAACAGTAGACGAATAGCAATGTAATCATTGAATCTGCTACTTCTTTTATTCAAACAATTACGTAATGTTCGATACAAAATTTCGTGGTCTCTTGTTACTGTCGCTAACAGTGAAAACATCATAAGCAGTAGTACCATCCATTAATTAAGCTATGTCCGGATTACTCTTCTGCTACAATCTAACATTTTGTCAAGTAATAAATCTATTCAACAAGAATCTGTACTGTGAGTAAACGTAAAAGCTCATGCTCAAGAGCGCACATTATTTGTCACCGTTGCCAATAACACTGTTGACTAGCTGTTTCTGTAATGGAGTGAAGTCTACTGAAGAACAATAAAACAAAAGTTTTTAATTTTGGCGGCTTTGTAGACGAATTCTAGGTAATTTGACATTTTCGTTGAAGATGGATTCTTTTACCGTCAAACCTCAACATCAATCAAAAGCGAATTTATTTTTATGCAGATTTGTTGAGGTGTCGCGGAGGTCGTAGACTGCAATTCAATATTTATTTTGTTGCAATTACTAAATTCTAGTATTTTACTGACGCGTTTAGAACATTTAATTTTGTTGTGTAATCCTTTCGCACCAATCGCACACTCTAGTCAATGAAAATGATATGCTGAATACTGTGTTACGGTGTGAATGACCTTTTTGAATAGATTTTTTTTTTGGTCAACAGAAATCGGAACAAAGGTTGACTTTATTGACACACATGCCGTTCCATCAACACTTAACATCTGTGAGTCAGAAATTATTTACTTTACATTTAGACTGATTAGTGGTGCAGCACTATCTTGAAGCTACAATACGATGTTGCTTCATTGTTGATAACATCTGAACAATATGCTATTCTATTGCATTCATTCATTCGACTGATTTCATTCATCTGGAGCAGATACATTAAATCATTGTTTAGTAAAATTAAACCTTTTTTTTGGAAATATTCGATTGAAAGAGTTGTTTGTTGCTACCTCTTCCACCGAGACGTGTGAACAGAATCTATTTTATTGTTTTAATTAACTAACACCATCAAAGACATGGAGTAAGAAAACCATCGTTCTGCAATTCAAATGTTTTGCCATGATCAGTGCAATAACATTAGTCGAATTTATTTTCTGGTTTAATTCGGCTCACACGTAGCAATACGTACAATGCATAACACACATTGAACAACAGAAAAGTTCACAGTTTCTAAAGTGCATTCAGACTCAATAATCTTAGTTTTACTTTGGCTTTCAGTCGTATTAGCACGGGTATTTTCATACTGCAAGAGAGGAAGAAATATCGAGCAAATGCAGCGATGACTGGCACCGTACGTCGGCCGTTGTTGGAACGTCGTTCACTCAACACAATCTGTTTCCAATCTACTTCACATACGAATACTTTGCTGGAAGGGTTTAATGATCTACGGAACCAGGACTTTCTTCTTGATGTTACACTGCTGGCCGAAGGGAAATCGTTCAAAGTGAGTTTGATTGGTTTATTTTTATATTATGCTGCACATTGACACCTCGGATCTAGCAGTTACGAGTTCGAAAACATTATGGGCCGTTTTCACTCCTGATTCCGAATCACTCAAAGAATGCTTACGAGGACGGACTTCAGGAATCCTGACTCAAGATCCGGAGCAATGTACGCTCTAAGTTAAATAGGAAAAGCAAGAAAACCGATACCATATGGTTTTGTCTCGCTCACACTAATGCAATTTCCATTTAACCTAAAACGGACATAGCTCCAGTTCATGACGCCCTAGAAACTATTTTTTGAGTGATCTGGAACCAGGACGATAAACGGCCCATAGGTTTTCGAACTCGTAACAGCTAAGTTGAAAGTAGGCACCCCTGTCACGTAGTGATCTAACTTCTATATGAAAGCTTCTATCAAATGATACGTCTTGAAACACTTCTGCGCAAATTCAACATACAATTAACCTACAGATTCGTTTGTGGTTTGCATTTCCAATTCACATGATTTAGTTTATCAAATGAAGAACTAGATTTTTGCTACACAAATATTTAGGTTGGAAATACAAATCACAAAAAACTCCCAATTCAGAAACATTCTCCGATCACCTACTCTTAGGACTTTCCTCGTAGAGCTGATACAGCTCATGGTTGTATCTTCGCCAATTTCCGTCAACATTCACAACTACGAAAATTGACCGAAGAATTCTCCTTCCCTGTTCTTCGACTGTGAGAGCTAATTATTGTTAGATCATCATGTGACCAGATGTCACGAAATAAGCATTAATCGGGCGGTGAATAAAGTGAGCTTACTAAGGGTCTCGACAGCTCATGAGATTCATGATTCAAAAGTCATGACTCCGATTCTCAATAGGAACAATTTTGTGGATAACTCATTTCCATTGAAAGACAAAAGTTCAATAACTTTTTAACCATTAAGCCATGATCTTTAAGTGTATTTCATCACTTCAATTACTTTACAGGCACACAGAGCGGTACTTGCAGCATGCAGCGACTACTTCAGAGCTATGTTCACGGACGCAATGAAAGAGTCTACCCAGAGTGAAATTTCTGTATCTGGCATATCAGCCAGAGGAATCGAACTGATGCTCGGCTATGCTTACACCTCGAAAATTGAACTGAATTCTGACAACATTCTGGATGTCCTGTCAGCGGCTACCTATGTAATCCAGAATGATAAGACCAATCAAAAACTGAAAAAAACTAAGATCTGTTGTCTCCTTCAGGTTCAAATCGATCCAGTTGTTGATGCTTGCACGGACTATCTCCAGTCACACATAGACATGGACAACTGCGTGGATCTAGCAACAATCAGCGAAACATTTAGCCTCCTGAAGTTGCGACAGAAATGTTATCGTTACATTTGCGCCAATTTGTCGGAGTTTTCCGTTACCAAGGACATGAAACGTTTAACATGGCAACAGCTCAACTATGTACTGTCGTGTGACTTCCCGGTAGACTGTACAGAAGAGGTAGTACTGAAAGTTGTGCTGGACTGGATCTATCCGCAAAATATTGACATAAAGATAGCACACACGCTTCTGAACAATATTCGCTTGTCGGATATTTCTTTAACGGATGTGGAATCAATTCTGAAAGAGTCTCGTTTCGCCAGAAACAATGCAGTGACGATGTCAACGAAAGCTCTGGCCATATCACAACGGAAACTTCGTCGTTTGCACAAAGCCAATGCAACATGTCCAAGCATCAACAGTTACATTTTGACCAACAATCGGGGTATGGAATTGGCACTAGTCAATGTTGGTGGTTTCCGGACAGCTGGCATTACAAATGAGATAACGTACTACTTGCCTAGCGTTAAAAAATGGCATCATTTGACTTCGATTCCGCACGTGGAACAATGTAATTATGGCACTGCGGTAGTTGCAAATGAGTTGTATGTTGTCGGAGGGTGTTATAACGTCTCTCTGAAGGAGTACATTCATCCGTTCGGATTTCGTTACAATCCGATGTCGAACAAATGGCTTACAATTGCACCGATGCAACAAGGTAGTGCCACTTAAAGACTTATTCCAAGATTCTGTTTGACTCAAGAAAAAATATTTTCAGATCGTTGTCGATTCTCCTTAAACTTTGTTGGAAATCTCTTGTATGCCATCGGTGGCGTCAACGGGGTCGATGATTTAGAGGACACTTGGTATGAAGAATTCGGTGAATCAAACTGTGAATGCTATGACCCCGAAGAGGATCGCTGGAAATATATACCTCAACTGCCTGAACACCGAACTCAGCATGCCGCTGCTACGCATCAACACTATTTGTATGTTTGCGGTGGATTGGATAGAAGCTTGGTGTTGTCCACAATGTGGCGATTTGATACCGAACACCAAAGCTGGGAACAGATGCCAAATATGTTAGGTCCAAGAGCCGATCATGTAATGCTCCAAATCGATGATAAACTGTACGTATGCGGTGGATGGTTCGAAGAGTCTCCAGCCGAAAGCCGAAGATTAGCCAACACAATCGACATGTACGATCCGCACACAAGCAATTGGAGTGTTGTCACAACGATACCAACACCGAAATACCATGCCGGCATTGTTACTGACGAAGCGAAGATCTATATCATGGGTGGTTTTTACGCCGACTCTATGCTGGATCGAGCGTCGTCGACTATCGAGTCCTATGATATTGAGAAGGACGAGTGGTCGAGCTTAGAACGATATCCTCAAAACAATTGGGAGTGCAGTGGCGTATCGTTATACATTCCACGGTTTCGCGACGATTTGCAAGTGTTGTCCGATGTGACAGTGAACGATGAAGGGACGTCGTCAGCGTCGTCAGACTCTTGAATCTAATATAGGCAAATTGTGCCATGTTTTGTTTTTGGTTGTGCCTATGCAAGTAACAAAATTAATCGCTCAAGTATTTTTTTACACAAACAAAAAGTTGGTTTACTTTAAGTAAGTATTATCTATACATTCTCACCTACCTATCGATACGAACAAATATATTGCCAAGGGATCTTCCTTTTTAGGATTTAAGTTTTTATTTATTTTGACAAACAAATTCTTTTTGTTGACCCTCAGAGGATTTTGTGATTTGTTTCTCTCTTTCATAGTCATACCGATCAAATAAAAATGACATCCTTTTCATATGGAAAGCAAATAGTTTTTGTCTTTGAATGTATTGCAGTGCGGATTGAATTGCGAAATGACTGAAAATTGTTACGAGAGTGACGTGGTGGAGATCACTCACAAAATATGTCACAAGTGAGACCACTATTTGCAGCTTCCATCCTCCTTTCGCATGCCTGACATACTTTATGAATGATCCCATAACAGAATAGCAGTCCGCATGACCTCATCACCAAGTTTACAGTCTTCTGAATAATTACATCATCAGGTCACTACATCTGTTTATTGAACTACTAGTTCGGTCAGCATTAGATCTCCAAAACGTCAAAGATTACTGGTGTCGGGCTCAGCAACAGGAAATTGGTCGTGCGTCTAGAATATAGACGTGGCACTTTTAGCATGCATCGTTCAGACATTCGACCTTTCGGAAGCGTATGCTCTTTGAATTATTGACGATTCAAATCTAATAGCAACACTGGAAAAACTTCATTTATGAGTGGTGCGTTAATGTGAATGTAATCAAAAGCTTAAGAAAAATATTGTGGTTGGTCAAAATCTTAAGTCAAAGTTGCAACCTGTTAGGGTTCATGCAAAAATGCCGTACGTCCACCTTTTTCAGTGCTGCCACCACTTTTAAATGGTCAATAACTCCATAAATATGTCGATTGTCACTTCAAATATGTGTTCTACACCCCTCAATAGACCCCCTAATTAGGGGAGTATAACACACATTTGAAGTGGAAAACGACATGCATTATGGAGTTATATTGACCTTTTAAAAGTGGTGGCAGCACTGAAAAAGGTGGACGTTATTTTTGCATGAACCCTTAGAGGTCATACATAAATGACGTCACGTTTTTTCAGTGCTGTCATCAAATCATTAATGAATTGACAATAATGCATTTTTTTTGAGTCAATGAATGGTGTGTTCTACCGCCCAAATACACCACTCAACTGGGGTAGGACACACTATTCACTAAAAGAGTGAGCCCGAGTTATTAGTGATTTTGATTTAATGTCAGCACTGAAAAAGCGTGACGCCATCTATATACAACGTCCCTTACGGACGATCTCTTCTATCGATAGCAATGACCAAAATTAATGGCAATCTCACATTAATGTGGTCTTATTATGGTTCATTGTATAGTTAGGGACGTTAGGGATGTATTTGGGGGTAAGACACGCTATCGACACAAACAAGTGCATACTTTGAGAATTATTAGAGATTTTAATCTGCTGGCAGCACTGAAAAAGTGTGACGTCATATGTGAATGGTCTCTGATCCAAGGCTATATACTGGTGGAGGTCACCTCGATCGCCATTTTATTAGGTACGCGGTAACACACCACATTTGATGATTTCACTTACAAAAATATTCACCACATCATCACGACGACGATAGTCATCAGAGTAGGTGAATTTTTGTATGAATTCCGCCATATTATCATCAGCTGTGGGGTGTAGCCCGCGTACCTGTATCGAGCTGACCTCCACCAGTATATAGCCTTGCTCTTACCTACGTTACGTTCATCAGAATTTTTTAGAATTGAGAAGAATTTCAATGGAAATCTTTTGTTCTTTTGTGAAATTCTATTTTCAACATATTCAGCAAATATGCAATCCAATCGATCCTATTTAGCCCACATGGATATACAAGCTATGCTAGGTAATAGTACATTACTACATTGGCTGGACACTAGTATCATTATCTCATAATGCATACTCGAACGGAATACAAGCAGAACAATATTTGAAACGAGTGCAGCGTGAGCGCAATTACTGTTATTATACCATCACGTCAACCATACTGCCGTGATTCGCTTAAGAACCCAAACTTTTTTAAGAACAAAGGAATTTCTATTGTTCTCAAAAAAGTTACGGTTCTTATGCGAATTACGACAGACTATTTTAACATTGGTAACGTTTGTGGAATGAACAAAGAGAATTGGATTGCGATTATCGAAAAAGAATTTTCTCAGACTGTAATTTAACAAAATAGTGAGAAGATAACCGTGGAATTGACGAAATAGCAAAGGAATGTTTAAGGAATTGAAGTAAAAGATTTAAAATGAGTATCTGAAAGAAGCATTTTCATTGGAGGAAGTTTAATGCAGCCGATAATAATACTGGCTCCTGGCTGGTATGCTTGTCTATCTTTGTGTTTTTATCACAAATATTTATTCGCTTGAATTACGTGTTTATCAAAACCATTTCAAAAACAATAGTTTATCTACCGAAAACACACATTCAGAATGGACATGGTTTTTGGTTCATTGCTTACATCAATAAATTTGCAATAGTTGAGTAATTTACAGCTATCAACTCGAGCTATCTATCGATGATGTTTGTCAGAGAGTAAACTAAGTAACATTCTAATTCATTCGGCTTATTCCACCGATCCGCACATACTTCAAATATTTGATTTGAAACTCATAACAATTTAACATGTAAGCAAATTATATATATGTTATCTGCCTCTTCACTCTAGCAGCACATTAAAAAATTCCATTCTATATCATGGCAGTATGGGAATATTTGGCAGAGCCTAGCAAATTCTTCCATGACGACACTGATTTTGATTGTTATTGTTTAGAATGTTTTTTTCGAATATAATTTTCTATTATCAACTTCGTTCGGTTGGCTTAGAACAAATTAATAGAGCAAATAGTACACTTGATTGCTCAAACATTGTAGTTTGCAATTATTGTGATTAAAATTTAAAAAAATTTACTTGGTTTTGCATGAGCTGTAAGACCTGTAATATTACAGCACTACTTATGGAATCGTCTTATAACATATATCCGATCCGAAAGCGGTATGTCGTAATCATTCCCCTATTTGAGGGGCCTATGCTCTAGACTAAGCTAGTTGACTCACTTCAAATCATGTAAAGATTGCTCATCACTTGATTTTTTTTCCAATGTTCAAAGAATAACAAACCAGAACTGACCTTTCCTCATTCTAAGTAAATAAATACAAAACAAATTGAATTGAGTTATCATAATTTTGTTGATGCTGAGAATTTTGGTACAAATAGCTGATTTTACAGAGATCTCGATGAAAATACCAAAGTTCAGTCGATTGGAATTTGGAATAACAATCCAGCGCTAACATATCACGCACACAAATTGGAACGAATGTTATGTTCTAGAAATTGTAATAAAACTTGACACACGACGTATGTTTCATGCAAACAGAATAGGTTTGAACTTTAGGACGATGGCGTCGTTTGATATCTGAATACGAATATCCCACAAACATCCAAGAAGATTTTTCTGCTTTTTGACATTGCATACCTTGGTATTTTTATATCGATGGTTTCAAATTTCGTATCTAATGCATTGTCAAGCAAGGCTATTATACTGTTGTGGAGGTCACCTCGATACAGGCAGACGGGTTACACCCTACAGATGACGATAGTATGGCGGATTTCATACAAAAACTCACCTACTGAGATGACTATCATCGCTGTGATGATGTGGTGAATTTTTTTGTACGTAAAATCATCAAATGTGGTGTGTTCCCGCGTACCTCCACAACAGTATATATAGCCTTGCTATCAAGCAGCAAAGCTGTGAGTCTGATAAGTCCAATAGAGGGCCAGAACCGTATCGAATTCTTTTTTATTTTTTCATTATTTCAGCCCTCTATCTTACTTACCAAACCCTGAGTTCCGTTTCTTGACAGTGCATTAATGTATCTCAGTCAATAACCACATTGGTGTTTTTCGAAATTGAAGGGCTGAGGTGCTTCGTGAAATATTTTAAACGGACTTACTCATACACTCATGCACACAGACGATTCGACGCAATTAATAGACTCGGCTGATTTGGATGCACACAGGCTGTGTGACACAGCGATCTCATTCTTCTTTTTTCAGCAGTGTTACTGAATGTAGGCCTCTTCCAGAAATTCGGTGATTCCATTCGTCTACCTCTCTGCTAGCATGCATCTAGGTTTTGGGTAAGGTGGTCTCCAGTCCAAAGCATATCTAGTTCTCTAGGCTTTTTGTGCCACTCAGAATTTATTTTCAGATCCAAGGACTGGAAGGACATTTGTGTCAAACAGTTTACGTTTCAGACTATTATTCATATAAGCCTGAGTTTCCCAAACGCTGCCCATCCAAGACCAATTTCAGTATATGGCCGAGGTACACATAGCTGTCAACTCATTTGATGACAGTGTCACCAATTTTATAGTTTTAGTCCTCGTCAATTTTTGTCACTACTCCGGTTTTCGTTCTTGCGATAAGTTCATCTTGAAACCAAATTTGCTTGACTCCTTATTCAACTGTTCTAACAGGACCTAACCTTGCTCTAGATTCTAGATTAGCTGACATAAATACTCTACAGAATTTATGTAAATAGCTTCAGGATGGTGTCACCTTGTCTTACACCTCTACCAATACCAATCCTGAATTTCGACATGCTCTCACATATGAGATCGCATCGGCATAAACTCCTCAATGTAAAATCTTGGGTCCGTATTTTTCATCAGTGGTCAATTTGAAAGCACATGGTAGGAACGAGATTTCTGAATGCGATTACGAGGAAGAGATAGTGGAACTGGGAGAACTGATCTATGAAGTAGTAGTGGCATTGTGATTCTTCGAGAAAAATGAGTGAAGTAGTAATTATATTGATAGATACGAATCGCATCGCGTAAGGTTAGTGTGAAAGCTCAACTTGACATTGTTTCATTTTTGTCAAGTTGAGCTCTCACACAAACCTTACGCGTAAACATAAGTTTCTGTTAGGTAAAGTTAGGATCGCTAACATGTCAGTTAGATGGTTCGAATTAGAATTAAACCAATTTCAACAGCAGATACGTACATTTTCAGTTCAGTTCAGTTCAGAAACTATCGCAACTATTTTTACTGCAATTCTCAATTAGTCAAATCTTATTTTTGACTCTAAATATTTTTAGAAAATCTATTTTCATT